>CM052261.1:1231430-1309675 GCA_028455795.1 Lasioglossum marginatum | reverse complement strand
AAGTTTCAAGTTCCATAAATGGGAGAACAGCGGAAATGGTATTTCTATTGACTTCGGGGCATTCTTCAATTGATAGACTCTCGATCGCGAAACGTAATTACACGTAATCTGACTTTCATTGCGAATATCGCGGTAGACCATCCGACTAACTCCTTTAATTCCTTAAAGTCTTCTTCCGAAACTGTGTTATTTCTTTAACCCTGCATTCCGTTGTCGCCGAGAATGCAACATTTGAAATATAAACTTTAAACATAAAATTTTCATTTTGTTCAAGATTTATAAACTTGAACTTGTTTTATATAATATAGCTAAGGAATAAATATTTTTTTATTATACTATACACTTCTAACTAATATAGTGCTGGACTGCAAGGGGTGCTAGGACTAGAGTGCAAAGGGTTAAAATAATCCATAAACAACTTTGTAAATTTTTGTGAACATTTACAATACATATAGTCATGAGTCACGACAAACAGAACACCTGAATCTCTCCGTTAGTATGAAGGATAAACGAAAGTTTCGATGTCAGCTACAACACTATGAAGTCAAAAATTATATGCTGTCATTTAAAAAAACACCGATGATCTTGAAATGACTTAATTCGCCAACTGCGTAAAATTAAACTTCAGTTACCCTTATGCTTGGAAATGTTAGTTGCCCGACTCATTAAAATTTGTTTTCTTATTTTTAATTTCCTGAAAAATTGTAAACTACGAATTTAATTTGATTTAAAGTAGACCAGATATATATGAATATGTATTTACTGTAATTTACCTTAGTGCAGCAGAAATAGATCTCAATTGAGATCTGAAATGCTTAATAAAAAAAAAACTCTTGAAATGACGAAAACAAAGGCGCTAATCACAAAATCTGTTGATATCAACATATTGCTCTCTTTGAACGGTTTTATTTCACTTTTGAAACTTTCGCTTATCCTTCATATCAACAGAGAAATTCAGGTGTTCTGTTTTTCGTGACTCGCCCTGTATATGTACATTTAATAGGAAATTATGGGAAAAATTGATTATAAATTGATTTCTTGTTAACAACGTTGAATTTACGCCTCGAACAGTTCCGTTTCATTCGTCCTCCCTGGCTCGGGAAAAAGCAGGCTGCCCGATGAAACATTTACCTTTTACTTCGACGTTTACGGTAACAACTTTGAATTTTTTAGGGGCTCTCCAGCGACCCTTGCCGGTGCAAATATACGTTTTTTAGTAGTCGTAATCCGGCGAATTCAACAAAATTCGTTTCATAGCCGTGAATTTACGTGTTCTTGATCAAGACGAGCGCGACCACAATTTTATGGAAATTGGCGTCGGGAATGACGTCCTGCGGTGCCACACTCCCTCCGAAATTACACTCGTGTGTACAGGATGTTTCCGACATAGAATATTTAAAAAAATGTGAGATCTGCTATACGTGTGTAATTTCGAGCCGAAAAATTCATACATTTTTCAATGCGTCACATTTTAATCTACGGGTTTCTCTTGAGTCTTAAAAATGAAATGAAAAGCAAATTGATTGAAGCTGCTTAATTTTCTGGGAGACCTTAATATCGTGACTGAAAACATCGTGAAACATATTCTATTTTTTGTGTTTCTAAATTAACATTTCTTTTAACACTTTACTTGGTTATATTTTCGTTTTTGCTTCGCGTTAAACAACTTTAACGACATTACAAGCATATTTGAACTTTCACGGCGTTTCTTGCCGATGTTCTGCGATTCATTTAATGGAAAATTGATGCGAATAGTGATTCCAATATTAAAACACTGTGATCTTTGAAAACCTTTGAAAAATCTTTTCTTGATCAATTTGTTCAAATTTCGTGTGAGGTCGTTTTGCTTCTCGAGGCTCGCTCTTTTGCGTAAACAATTTTCGTTTTTACAATGCCAGTAAACGGCGAATAAATTGCGAGTTCGTTCACGTGTCGTCTCGGCGTAAAAGCACGATGCACGGACCTCCGCGAAACCAGGCCAACGGGCTACAATTAATTATTCGCCTAGTGTTTAAATGGCAGACAGTTGCCAGTGCCTACGATTTTATAACGTCGTGTTCGTCCCCGCGAACGGGTGACGAGATTTTATGTTCACCCCGCCGTATACCATGTGTAATGGCCCTGAAAAATAAAAGAATTCTGTATTTTTACAGGTACGCATAATGGAGTAAGTGTGGCGGCGTTCAAAATGGCCGGCGCGATCCTCGACCACCAACGGATTACATTTTCGAGGCTTTTACCATAAGTATACTTCCAAAATAATTTACATTTTATCTTCGCGCTTTAATATTCAATATTTCCATAAAGTAGTACGGACATTACGCTTGTAAGACATTTTTATCGCAATGCTCGCTTCGGATTCTTTAAAATGTTGATTTGCTCGCGCTTTTTTATTATATTAAATATAAATATATATAGAAGTATATAAATATAAATATATACATAAGTATTCGTACTCCCTTTAAAGCAGAATAACTTTTTTATAATTGTACCAAACGATCCGATTGTTTGTAAGCAATTAGAAGCACTGGTTTACTAAATGATGTTTAAAAAAGATTTTCCAAAAAATTACAATTGATCAGGTTACATGCAAAAATGAGAAAAGCAGCTTTTGAAACTTTTTTATTTGGGCCCTCAATGAAAATTTAAAATATATGTTTTGTAGATCTATGTTAGTTATATACGCGTGCTGAAAATTTCATCGAGTTCGGTTGACGCAGAAGGAAACGACACGCATCGAAAGATGTACGATTCTGTGGATTTTAGGCAGAAACTGATCGAAAGTCATGAAAAACTACGATTTTCACCATTTTTATGTCAATCAATTTCAATGAAATTTTCAGCATGTGTGTAACTACTATACATAGATCTACAAAACATATATTTTAAATTTTTATTAAGGGCCCACATAAAAAAGTTTTAAAAAATGCCTTTTTTATTTTTACATGCAACCTTGTAAATTATAATTTTTGGAAAATCTTTTTTGCACATCATTTAGTAAACCAATGCTTGTAATTGGTATACATATAAAATATTCGAACATTTATGCAAAATCATGATTTTCTTAAATGAATTTGTATTTAAATGAAAATTGTGATTAAATGAAAATGTATTTCTTCTTTTAATAATTCTAATAAATTATAAATAATATAGTATTATTCATATTCATCGTTGCCATAAATGCATACAATCCGCAGCCTGATAATTTTTACTTTTATCTGACTGATCGTAGCTGATCAAATATTTTTGAATTGTATTGAATTCGACGAATTCATCTATCGAAGAGCGGAAAATTGAAACTTTTAGATGCACCTTGTTCAAATTAATTCGAGTCAACTGTCGGTCTTACTTGGTTTGATTGTTGTCGGAAATGCAAGTTTGCAGAGGATATCGAGCGGTCTGATGCAAAGTTAAATATACCATCCTACTTTCGAGGATCGCATGTATTGCGGGATCTGGTCAGCGAAGAAAAAATAGAGGAATATCGCTTCTGAAAGCAGGCATCGATTTCTTTCGGATGCGATACGAGGTCACTTGACTCCGGCAAAGGCTGCTATCCAAAATCCATAACGCTCGCCTTTGTGTGTTAAACCAATATCTCGGGATCCAATAGCTGGTCGCCTGCGCCACCGAATAATATCCTTCGCGCTATCAGCTTTAGGTCAGTGACCTGTTTCGGTTATCTAATATTTGCTTAACGCCCTCCTGATAGAAGAGTTACTCCCCTTAATATCAAGCATTAAATGTGGTACGCGATTTACCCTTGCAAATCAACCACTGCAATTTTATACAGGGCGAGTCCCGAAAAACAGAACACCTGAATTTCTCTGTTGGTATGAAGGATAAACGAAAGTTTCTAAAGTGAAATGAAACCGTTCAAAGCGGCCCATACAGGGTGCGGCCGAATAACATGTATTAGCGGGCACGAGATGGTTCCTTATGAAAAAATAAGAACAAAATATGGAATAAAATTTTTTCATTTAAACCTTAATTTTCGAGAAAATCGAGTTTGAAAATCCTATTCGTACGTATGCTGTTACGGCTAGCATTTAAAAGTTACGGAATTCAAGAAAAAATACACAGAAGACTTTTAACGAACAACATTTTATATTATCAATGACAAAATTTAAAAACTTAGCCGTGACAACATACGTACAAATAGGATTTTCAAACTCCATTTTCTCTTTAAATGAAAAAATTTTATTCCATATTTTGTTCTTATTTTTTCATAAGGAACCGCCTCGTGCCCGCTGGTACATGCTATTCGGCCGCACCCTGTATAATGATATCAACAGATCTTGCGATTAACGTTTCTTTTTCGTAATTTCAAACTCATCGGTGTTTTTTTAATAGCATCATATATTTTTAATTTCATAGTGTTGTACCTGAGGTCAAGACGAATTTAATGGTGTTACACTATGACCTTCAAATGACCTTGGACACATTAATAAGTATAGTTTCAAGGTGGACGGTTACATTTCACTGTTGAAACTTTCGTTTCTCCTTCATACCTGAGAAATTCAAGTGTTCTGTTTTCCGTGATTCACACTGTATACTTCTTATCTGAATTTTCATGAATTTTCTACAGATGAATTAGATGGATTTATAATTAATGAGTATACATATATATAAATAGTATCATTGACGAGTGTAATGTTCCGTAAAAAAATCAACGAATTTCGCAGGGCGCTTTCAGTAAACGGTCAAGTCAAAGAAAACGAGAACCGGAAGGTACTGTCGTAACGTTTGAATAGCTCTCGAAGGGGAGTCTAACGTTTCCTCTGACTATGAAATCGATGAGTGCTGGAATTACGCCGGGAAGTTTGCTTTGCTTCGGCGCGAGTATTAAAAGTTTCGGGTCACGCGAACACGTTGTTGGATTATGATCCGTGATTTCTTGACGCTTTCACGGCTAGTATAATACCTAGTAGCCGGTTTTCTCCGGTTAAATTGATTGAATCCACGGGCTCCTCGAACCGATCGAATTGCCTCCCTCGCGCACCTTTTCAATCACTCTTTTTCAGCAAAATCTGATCCCGGCAACCATTTACTTTCATTATCAACTTCCTCCCTTTCATCAGACGCAGTCACGAGCCGTATAATCAAACAGGATCAATGGTTTACGCGGAAACTCTCGAAAACAATACGTGGAACATTAAAACGAAATTTCCTTCTAATATTTGAAGTTCGTTCACAAAATCTGTGGTTGTCACGAAGAACGCCGCATGTCACATACTTTCACTTAGGAAATATTGCCGTTGAAAGTTTTGATCTCTTCGACATAGAACATCGGTTAAATTGGATTGTTTTTTTGAGCCTCTCGAATTTATTTTCATGACTTTTTTTCTGATAAAGACGTAAATCTTATACAGTAAATCCTCTATGGTCGCAAGAGCCTCGGGGAGGTTCGTTTGCACAGTTCGTTAACAGACACTATTTTTTTGAGCTTCAAAGACCAAGCCGGACGGAGAAAAGGACAGCGCAGCAGACTCTTCTTCTTTCATCGTCAATTAAACCACTAAATACAGTTGAAATTACATCGTGTTTGGTATCATTTCAATCAGAAAAATGCAACAAATATATTGCTGAAAGTTTCATAAAAAAATAAGCAATAATAAAAAAGTTTTTATATTGGTATTACATTGTGAGGACGCCGCGGGTCTTTGAACTGTGCTAGCGACTGCGACTCTCCGCGACTCTTTCTTTCCCATATGCTGTCCTTCCTTGCGCCCGAAACTTTCATCGCCAATTAAACCACTATGTTTGAAATTATATCGTGTTTAGTGTCATCTTAATCAGAAAAATGTCACAAATAAGTTGGTGAAAGTCCCATAAAAAGATAATGAAAAATAAAGCAGTTTTGTAATTCGATTAGTAGTGGTTCACACCGATATACCCGAGTCGAGATCAGATTACTACAGTGGAGGGGATACTATTTTTGTCTTCAACGTGTACGACCTTTTTGCGACTATAGAAGAATTACTGTACTATAAAGCTCGATGAATGCAGAAACCCACATTTTTTTAAATTGTGATATGCGGCGTTTTTCCTGGCAGCCACAGGAATATCGATTGCTGTGCGCTTCATTGCTGCGACCAATGTAAAATAAGGCGACATTTGTATGAACCTTTCAAGAGCAGGATAAAATTTCTAGTAATGACGAGCTGTGCGATAAATCTCCGAGGTATCGATTGTGGAAGAATTGGAAAAGTATGGCGGTGCCAGATGGAAATACGGTTTCGTTCAGCCCGAAGAAATATTATTTGCCGACAGAGGCGCCTCGTGGCTCGATCGCGAGCCGGTCTTGTCCTTATTGGAGGCAGCCGCTCAATGGAACACGAATAACGAATATCGACCAGGAGAATGGGTAGTTGGAATAACCGTCGTGTTAGCCAATAACACGTCATCCTATTTAACATTTAACAAAGCTCATTGCGAAAGCAATCAAAACTTGCGGGGAAGTTCGGTATCTGTCGAAGTCTCGGATTACGCTCGGAATAGTAAAGACATCCTCGTATTTCCTCTTCGCCTCGTTCCTACCCCCTTTCAGCCTCGCTTTGCTTTGCTTATCATCGCGCCTGACTTCGCCCCGAACGCCCGGCGATTCTTCGAGTTTCTTCTTCAAGTTCTTCCCTCTTCCTCTACCCCGTCGACGCTCGGCAACGGAAATGAATCGGACTTTTACGTCGAATAATCAAGAGGCTCCCTCGAGACCCTTTGACGGACTGAAACAATCCTTTTCTGATAAGATAAACGGCGCGGGTCGTTGCGAGACAAAGTAACAATCGTCTATTGATCTTTCCATTCGGCTGCGCTCTCTTAATAATTGAAAAACACGAAAACCGTTCCATTTAGCTCCGTCTCGATTCCAATCTGTTTTCAAGCGCTTTCTATCGCTTCGTTCTATATTCGAATATATGTATTTTCCATTTTCTATTCAAATCCATTTATTAATCCGCTTGCGTTAAAATGTCCATCAAAGATTTAACACGAGAACTACGAGGATTATATCCGCTTATAATACTGACAAAATTGCATTCATTTATATTTCTTAGCAGTTTTTTAAAAATATGTACTTCAATAGAAAAGTTCACTAAAAAAATTTCTCAGATAAACACATTTATAATTTTCATATTTCTAAAAGAACAAATCATGAGCAAGTCTATTTTGACTTATCCGGTAGTTCTAGTGCTAATTCTGTTCAATTTTGTTATACGTATATTGTTCCAAGGATTTTTGTGAACTATCAATGTAAACAATAATTGTTTGCAACTCGTATCGGATTACTTTCCATCAAGCCGACGCTAGGGCCAAAAAACGATTCGATCATCCCCGTGAAAGGTATACACGATAGCAATCACATTTTCGTTGTCAACCGGTAAACAAAGTGTTACACAACGAGACCAGTTAGCTGCCTATCGCGTTTGAAAGGTTTGTCGGCGTGTTACGGTACCGTACACGCGTATGCAATCTGTAAATATTTGAATAATGCGAAGTATTTGTAGACCGGCATCCATCTGATTCCGATTCCGATTACGTGGAACAAAAGTGAGCCGCTTGTTAGGAGAGAGAGGTCGGATCTGCGAGATATATTTACGGAAAAGATACTCGTCTGTTTGGGGACAAATATTTGCTATTTGTTTGCTAGTTATTTGGGACAAACTCTGTTTATTTCGATTAGAAATTATATTGGTCAAATGTTGTCTGTATTGGAGGAGGATGGAATTTTTGAAATGGCGACTAAATTGTGAATAAACTTTTTAATGATTTCGGCGCATAAGTTCGATCTAATTTTGACTAACAAGCAATTTTGCAAATTTTTAAATTATGCCAACCAACGTGCAGCTCACCAAATTTCAATAAGTTATGTAAAGAAATTGTTTTCACACAGCAAGAACGGAATTTCTCGTGATATAATGGCCAATACCCTATTCAGTTAACATACATTAAAATATACGATTTTTTACAGACGCAATTTCTCTTGGAAAGGATCCATATCCGGATCGAAACGTTGAGAATAATTTAAAAATTTGCAAAATTGCTTGTTAGTCAAAATTAGATCGAACCTATGCGCCGAAATCATTAAAAAGTTTATTCAGTAATTTACGATCGACAAAGAAGAATTTCTAAACTGCGAATCTTCGTTAAGTTTGATTACCGTACTTTGACGAACCAGACTCGTGACGAAGGTTTTTAACGAAGTCTAAGAAATATATGTGTTACGCGTTTCATTCTGGATGAAATAAAATTTGATTCGTTCGTAATCAATATTTAAGCATTAAAATAAATGTAGCCATACAAAAAATATACATTTTCTTTTTCCTTCTACGACATTTTTGTGCATAAAGACGTTCTAATCACTGTAATTATAAAAGAAAATATACGGCAAGCGTTTAATCTTTACTTTGTGAGTAAATGTGAAAATTAAAAAAAGAATAAAAATCATTTTGTTTTTTTAAATGTTAAAATGCATTTTTAATGTCATAATGTTATAGCTGAGGTTAAGAAGAATTCAACGCCTACTATATTATGAGATGTTTTTTCCAACTTTTCGGGCCAAATACCGTCTGTGTGACTGCTCGATTAATCCCGTTTTATGCGATCTTGTCGGCTGATCGTGAAATCGCGGAGCCCTGTGCGGCCTCGCGAGCTTGAATCGCCTGATTCGAGGAACACAAGACAAGTCGGAGGCAACAGAAGCCGCGCAATTCCAGTCCAATCAGGTGGCATTGTATCAAATTCCAAAAGAGCTTGCATAAAATATTCCTGTGTCTGAACCAGACATTACTGGTCGAGGGTTGAAAACAGAGGCGTAGGAGGGGCCGCGTGACAGAGAGAAGAGAGATATGGAGAGAGGCTAGAAAGAGAAAAAAGAGAGAGGAAAGAGAAGAGGAGAGGTCGGACGGTGGAAAAGCTCGAGCTGTTATATGGAAAATTGAAACGCGGCGCGGCGGGGTGCGAGCGACGTCGCTTTAAATCGGTTTTCACGCGTCCAAAGAGTGCGATAATCGCGTCGGAAGGAAGATTTATAATCGATGTACCGCCGGACAGGAGGAACGATAACGCGCGAGAGCTGTCCGTGCCTTCACAATTAAAAGCCGGCCCGTGTCGCGGACAGGAGCGCGCACCGCGTCTGGCTTTTAAAATGCAGATGGAGATATAAATATTTTATTGCGATCCTCCGCGTGTCCTTCTATCCGCCCTATCCACCGTTTTTACCGTTTCCGGTCCGCGCGCAGTTCTCGGCCGCTCTCTCGGTCCTCACCGAAATTCGAATTGAATTTTCATCCCTCCATTCATCGGTGTCCTCGGCGAAAAACTAGTCGCGTCGCGTAGCGTCGTGTGGTGGGACGCTGTTCCCCGTGGACAGGACTCTGGTTTGCTCCCCGGCCTCTCGTCTTTGTCGATCATCAACGCGTCCCGCATGTCCAGAACTAAGTGGATTGTTTCGCGCTTTTGCCCGGCCGATCTAATAACGGACCGGCGACTGCTCGACCGATTAAATTGGATGAAACGTCGAATAAAATTTTGCCCGCGTACCCTTTGATCTCGATTATCGTCCGCTTATAAGGTTTCGATTAAACGGGGACCCCGATTTAGACCCTGATCATTCCATTCGCTAATACCCGGACCTGCGTCAGACAATCCTGTCTTCTCCGAGATAATTCGATCGGCGCAGCGTGACATAAAATAAATTGAATCGATCACCGGTGTCCTGCCGGGCTGACCCTGGACACGCTTTCTTTTAATTGTTCCTGGAATCCTGTTAAGCCACGAATGTGCCCCAGCTCTGTTAGAGAAAAAAGAGCGATACCCGTTGTACCATGCGAAAGGGTTAAAATTCAAGAACAAAAACCGCGATCATTTTTGCGCCAACCTAATAAAAGGATACTCGAACGACCGGCACGCAGACAGCTCCTCGATTCCCTTCCGCGTCGGTTTCCAAAGCAAAACCGGAAAACGGAGCACCTCGAAAGTGTCGGTTTCGAGGCGGGGTCGAACAAGACATGTCGGCGACACGCACGCTGAATCAATTCCAGGCAAATAAGTCGAGGGGATGGCAGCGTCGAATTAAACGCCGGTTCGGTAGCAATCCGGATTCCTGCGCTGACGCTTATCCGATTCTCCATCGACGGGGATTCGATGAACTGCCGGTGAAAGGCTGAGCGTCGCGTCGGTGGCTGCAAATCGGTTCGGCAAGCGGAATCGCGAGCCGGTTGGAAACGTGCTCCGGGTCCAATTAACAAAACACAATGAGGAGCTCATAAAATATCTGGGGAAGTAGGCTGGCAGCTATTGGGTCCGCAGCTTTGACGAGTCCTCGTCAAACAGCCACGTTTCCTCCTTGTTATCGAGCCCGCGGCTCCATTTCGTCTGCGTCTCGCTGTTTCACGCTTTCGCCCCGCTTTTGCCTCGCGTTTCTTGTCATCGACGCTCATCTCCGGTCGAGCTCGACAAAAGGATCCAATTAAATTATCGATAGGCGGCGACGAGTTCAGCTGCGACGCGCCGATACCATCCGATCCGATCCGACGAGCGCGCGTGTACGCCGATCTGTTTACTTTCGTCTAACCCCCGCCGCGCCGTCAACGTTAACGTCGACATCGTCTTCACTGATGATCGAGCCGACGAGGATCCCAGTAATTACCGGGAAGATACAAATATGTTGCGCAGAGACGGCACGCTAATGCGAGCTACCCGGCTCGTCGCTCTTGATGAGATGCGGTCTACGGCTCCAGCTGCGGCCGCGATCATCCCTCGGTTAGGGAATGAAGATAGACTTTTTGTTACCGACGTGAATTCTGTCGACTGCGATCCCGCTGCTTCGCAGATTACTTTGTTTCGCGGAATTTCGGAGCTTGATTATAAACCCACTATCTCCAAGTTTCATTACATAAATTGTGTGACTTGATGGAATAGCAAAGGCAGGGGCGACCGGGGCTAGTTGACTAACTTTCAACATATTTAATTTTTATCAATGATCCATTAGTATTTTTTTTTCTTTTTTTATGTTAAGGTTTAACGTCGCATCTACATCTAGGTCATTAGCGACGAACTTCTGTGGTGTTTTTAGATCTTGTGGAGGTGGTTGATTTCTTTAAGGAATTCAATAGTGTTTGCTGTATGCTTTTCGGATGTGAGGGCCGTCTCTACGTTCGGCTCGGCCTTTGAAGCTCAAAAATAGTGTCCTGTCTACGATAAATGCAACCGAATTCCCCCGAGGTTGTTTACTGTAGCCCTGTTCGACATTTTTATCATTGTAAGGGCCACGCGTGCGTTACCTCGATGCACCGGATAAAACAAAATACCTCAAATTATAGTCAATATATCATATTTCCATAAACTAATCATGAAAAAATATCAAGTACTTAATGGACAAAAATTGATAAATAGTCGAAACGGAAATATTTACTTATTGTAGATGTTGTTAGATTTTTTATTCTCATTGGTATAACACGCAAGTTTCGGTCACGACAACACATTACAAGATGTGCTAGTCATTCTTATGTTTCAATATCGCGGAAAGCAGCATCATCTACTTTATAGCATTACAATTAGAATGGATTAGTTAACTAACCTGTCAACCAGTCCCGGTCTTCCCTATGTGTTTTAGCACTGAAAATATAAAAGTATGAAAAAAAAAGATTATACTGAAACCTTATTCTTCAGGCCTTTAACTACGTCGGATAACAAAAATTTCACGACTAACGCAATATTTTGAAATCGACTTTTTCCGATCTTTCGAGTAAAATACCACACTGTGAGTCGTTCGGAATTTTTCGAGGGGTAAAGCACGGTGAACGAGCATCAGTTAAGGTATTAGCGTGCGGGGTGACACGTGTTTGCCAACAAGGGATTTTAAACGCGGCAATTCCTCGGTCCTCGGCATAGTTCGGATCATCGTTTATCCGGTTATCCGGCGTCCGTAAAAAAGAAACAGCGCGACGCGACGGCAGGGGCAAAAAGGTCGGAAAAAGAAGTCGACGTCGTTTCTTGCCCATCGAACCGAGTCCGCCGAGTGGAATCCACGGAAAAAGGTGGTCCCCGGTCGGGTCGGATTTATATCCAACGTCTGCCGGAGTTCACCGGGCACGGGCGTCTCGGAATCCGCTCGTAATTCGAGCGAGACCTTGTACACCCTGTCCACGAATGGTGCGCCATGAAATCGTGAATTACGAGCGCGACTTAATTGTGACCGCGGGGCCCGCGGCATAGAATCCCGCGAAACGAAACGGAAAACCGCAGACCGTCTGCTCGGCGTTTTTGCATTTTTGATTTCATTAGGCAGACAATAATTACCGCTGCGAGTTAATTGGGCTCATTAGAATTGTAGAATCCCGGCTCCCGAGCCTCCACTCCCCCCTCTCGATTTTCCGTAATTCCCCGAGAATCGAATGTGGTGCGCGGACGCTTCGAACTTCGTTCCGAGGAATTATGCAAAAGCACGACAGATCGAGTAGAATTGAACGGATGGAACGACCAACCGGCTGATCAGTATTCCCTAAAAATCAAGGGGAACCGTTTATCCGGATTTTTTGCGTTTCTGATCGAACGGTGGTTCCCGTGATCGAGCGAGATCCTCTGAACACTTGGGCACGTTATTTTTGCTTCGATAGCGGAGAACGGAAATTATTGGACTGCAGGTTTTGTGCATTTATTACTGAATCGAGTGATTTCAAACTTTCTAGAGATTTTCATTTCTTTTTCTTGTGCATTATTGAAAAATACAAACAGCTCTGGTGAGGCAGATAGGATTTGTGCGCATGGGTGCAAATGCTTATTTGGAGAACATTTCTGGAGAGCAGATCTCTCAGAAAAGGAAACTGTTTTCATTCACCCTTTAGATGTTCGTGCGTTTCCAGGAACAGCACAGCCTGCTGCAATCTGTCTTAAAACGGCTTATGAAACTTGCCTCGGCAGTAAAAACATATGATATTAGATTTGCTGTTATAGTTTTGTCCCTCGCTGGTTCTCGAGTACTTACCTACCACGAGTCTTATTGCCCCTGAGAAATCTGTGCACTATCAAACAAAACTGATCGTTGTATAGTAAATCAGCTTGAATGCGTTGCATTTTTCAACTGCTCCATTCTGTATAATTTCCATTATTAGCTTATTAAATTTGAATTGTAATTCCCTGAAATTTTAAATAAGATTTTATTTTTAGTGAGGAGTACATTAATGAATTTCCGTTTGGATTTTAATTCTATTTTCCATTTGCCTATTAATTCTATTTTCACGGTCTTTGTTCTATGCTTTCTCCTTTCATTGACCATCAATTCCATTTGGTGGACGCCGAATACATGTGGTTGACAGCATTAATTACTTAATTATTCGACCACCTGATAGTTCTCGTTTGATATGCATTAATTAACTCGGCGGGTCTCGCATAAAGTTTAATTAGTCGTTCGTGCCAACTTCGATCCCTAAAGCTATTGTTTGTTACCTGGTTTTCCGTGAATTATGCAACACATTCGCGCGATTATCGTTCGCGTCGGTGCGGGGAAATGTAAACTAAATGCCGGTGACATAAATTGTCTGCAAATAGGCTGACTGAAACTATTTACAGGACAATAATATTGATAATACATTGAAAATTAATAAATCGATGTCTGATCAAAGTGAAACTGGGGTATGTGCTCGAAATATGCCGGTCGTACTCGAATATTTTAAGAGACAATTGTAAAGCCAATAAAACGAATGTTTTTGATAATCTACGCTGCTTTAAGAGAACTGTAACCCGAAACAAAAGAAACTTTGAATGAAATAAGAGAATTCGATCGAAAATACTCAAGTAATGGAGGAGCATTTCGCACTTAAAAAGGCAAGTCCCCTAATTGCGTGAAGCGGACCACGCACACCGTAAGAAGACAATTCGCCAGCCATACTCACCGACTGAATATGAAACCTCGTTCTCTCGGCCGGTCGTCAAGAACATATTCCAAGCACCGGTGAAACGTATTTGGCAGGTAGTTGGACTTCGCGAGAACGCCACTTCCGGCGCGGAAGGTAAATTAGAGGGGAAGTTAGCGTCGATAGGTGGCCAGGCTCCTGACCGAATTAAAGTCTCCCCCCCCCCCCCCACCTTGCGGCGCAAAATTAGACGAGATGAGAACAGGCGACGCCGTGTTGGTGCAGGTGTTTCCACGTAGACAAGAACTCGTCGTCTGCGACTTGGCCAAACCGCGTTTTGCCAGTGGACGGCCTGCAATTCGACGTCTCTCGACACTTGCAAGGCTCTCCCTGTGCCTCTACATATACTCTATACTCTATACCCAGGATATCTAAGCGTGTAGACGCCCGGCGACGATTCGGTTTTTGCGGGCCACGCGAATTCCTTGCATCGCTGCGCTCTCCTGCAACGAGCAACGCTCTCTTCCTTCGAAATTGTTGACTCTTACCGCGAGTGAATTTTGATTGTGTCTGGCCCTGCGGAACGCCAGGCCAACCTTATTGCCCGTTCACTCGATTCCGGAATCCAGAAATTGAGATCGCTGCCCAGTGAACTTCGGCTTACTCCAGAAATCGCGTTTCGGGGCGAGCTTTGACCTGCGGCGCAATTTTCGAAATTTTCTTGTCCCTCCTTTGCGAAAGGAATTCGACCGAGATCGTGTCTGGCAAGAAGACGGCGTTAATTTAAATATCTTCGTAATATTTAAATGTCTTCATAATTACATCAATCTATTAAATGCGATCTTGTAAAATGTAAAAACAGAATATTTTTCAGAAGAGTCGTAGAGTACAATTTTCGCTTCTGTGTTGAAATTAAGGGATGAAACTTTGTTCCGGAAAATTAAGCAGCGTTTCGATGGAGCAATCGGCGAGCGAGCAATAATTTGGCCGAACGGCGTATGTCTTTCGTTGTTTGGAACCCTTTGTGAGATTAACGCCCAGTTTGAAGCCAATTCTACACCCTCCCGGGTCCTCGAACGAGCATATAGCCAGCCCGGCCAAGTTTTCATTTTAGATTGGCCAATTGCCAGATTGGATCGCGAAACTGCCCTTTAGAATTGAGTTTCCCCTCGTTTCTGTCTTCAATAATCTCTTCGTCCACTGCAAACCCTCTCTCTATTTCTTTCCGCAATCTCTCTGTATACGTGCGACCTGTATAGATTAGCCACATAAACTCTGCGCGTTCCAGTTGGCGAACCTGAACCAACTCGAAAAACGTTCGCGATCGCTCGTCTTTCATCGGACCGACTCGCCGTCGCGGTGCCCCATAAACGATATAATTAACGGTGTCTCCTCGAACTTTCCACTTACCCAGCCATTCTTCTCTCATAACCGGTGATCGAGCGAGGCCACCGATACGAATTTATTCGATAATGGCCACCGCGAATTCATTTCCGCCGATCGCGTTCAGTGTTCAAGGGAATTTCCAGCTCGCACCTACCTCCGAATGGGATTATACGTGTTTCTGTGAATCGACGGATTCGAATGTAAATGCATCGGAATCGCATGGCAGTAGAGCGGAATGTACAAAAACCAGCGAGCACGGCGAGCCGCTGTTGCATTTGCATTAACGAGTACTGGGTCCCGAGTAGCTCGAGTAAGTTCCTAGTTACGCGAAACTCGAAAAAGAATCTTGGAACTTTTCAAATTAAAATTTTTAAACGCTTCTTAAGAGCTACATGCTTCCTCGCGCTGCACCGAGCAAGTTTTCAACCCCCTAAAACGGTTCAGTATGCAGTTAACAAAGTCGCCGTTGGATTAACAGTTAGCAGTTGTTGTTAAAGTGTAAAACGATTTGTTCACTCGATGTTCGGTACGTTTTTATTGGGAGAGGTTCAAGCAATTTAATTTTCCTTAGCTTTCAGAACTAACTGTGAAAGGGTTGGCACATTCGTACACCAGGCTTGTAGTCATTGTTCTTTAGTATAAAAAATAAAAAAATTCTTTTCGCTTGGTGTAGCGATCTCACCTCGATCTCCTCGACTCAACTCGTTACTCCGGGGTCCACGCGCATCGTCCACGCACAAAACTAACCTAACATTCTGCAATGCTACCTCTTGCGAAGCGAGTAGACAGCGAGTAAATTAATTTTATGCGGAACGGTGTTTCGAGAAGAGTTTAATGTCTAGCAAAGCGTAGTCTAAATACCAGAGGCGGAAAAATCTGTTGCAGACTATCGCGACGAGTGGAACTTTTCATTACATTCAATTTCGTCTTGTCAGTGTTTCCTAGCCCCCGTTCTTCCTCATCAGAGCGACTCATTTAACAGAGAGAGGAGGCGGAGGAAGGGGGGAGGACGCTGGACAGAGGCGGGCACCGGGAGTAACAATGTTTATTTATTAAAGAAAGTTTCGCGTTTATCTCGGCAGCGACAAGGATCGTTCCCGGCGAAAGGGAATAAAGGACGAAGAAATTTCTATTTCCGGGGACCAGCAGCGCCGAGGTCGTCCGAGTTAGGTACAACTTCCGTCATTGAAACTTACCGGCGAGATCCGACAGTCTCTTCCTCTCTTCGATCTTTTCTCTCCCCGTTCGGCCCTTGATCTTCCTTCTTGTTACTCTCCATCGGTTCGCACGTCGTTCCGGGGCCGAAGCGTATTTTTATTTGCACCAATACAAATAGTGCGGGGCAAAATTGCCTGGCTCGCCGTACACTTGGGAAATTAGAAAGGTTCGCAATCATTGATTTTTTCCCCCGTTTGTCTTCTACAGGTTTTTTTCGGCCGGGCCGCGTTCCTCCAGGACACATTCGGCCGATCGCGTCGGTCCCGGATCAGATAAAAAGCGATCGACCTCTCGAAATTGACAGCTTACCGAGCTTAACTTCTGGCCCCGGATATCCGGTTCTGCGCGTTCGCTCGTGTAATCCCGACATTAGGAAATTGTCCACGTTGCGCTCGTGTTTTGCGGCCGAGTGGATATCGATCTCAAACAACCCTCGTGACATCGATGCCTCGATTTGCCTCCGGAACTCTCCGCCCCTTTGTTGCCGAATATTTCTTTGGTCGAATCGCGTTATCAACCGCGGTGTTTCGCGTCCTCTGCAAATATTTATCGAGGAGGCCATTTTATATCTCGTATAATTCTATGGAGGATGAATAATACATCGATTGGACAAATCCATCTGCTTTGTATATTTTATTTCATTGCGCTTGCTGCGATCGTATCGAATTTCGCGGCAGTATATCCGTTACGTGACTTTCACGCGAATTAATTTCGGTCCGCTTTTAATTCCTCGCTGAACCACCGTCGCTTCTTAGGTCGTTTAATTACGGAAGTTTTTATTAAACTTGGAAAACTTTCAAATTGCACGTACAGGCAAATTGTTACGCGGCTATAAACTTGCAGTGTAGAATACGATAACTCTTTGACTTGACGTCCCTTTGCGTTTCGAACGTAATAACACCTTCCATGCTGATGTTGATACACGAGCATTGAACGTTCTGCTGAAGGGCGAGTACTTTGAATATATCTGCTTTTGTTGTTTGACTACACTTTCATGATTAATAATAAAACGAACAACACACATAGTTGTTGACAGAAAAGTGGCACCTTTCAACCGGTCAACAAAGAGTATGTTCGGTTGAACTGTACTTTGGGTAACCAGAGATTTTTGATTTTGAACCACTAATCATTTAGCATGGAAACTTGGATTTTTGATATTTACCGAAGTTACAGAACAAAGTTACAAAAATTGAATATTAAGGCATGTCATCTTCTTTTAAATTTTTTCAAGCAATGTAATTTAAAGATTTAAGGAAATAGTAATGATATTTGGTCCCCTCAGGATTTCAAATCGATTTACCACTCTCCCCCTGTTCCACTCTCACTATCGCCTAATTTCAGCGGGATCTACTTTTTATTACAGTGCACAGTGTGACATTTCGATCATAGTTCACGACAAATCCCGTTCACAAGAACAAACCTCGGCCACATCTTATCCGCCAGCCCTCGGCCCGTAACAGCTTTATAACCCCCTAAGAGGAGTTCCACGTAATCTCTGAATAAAAAAAAATTCACTCGACAATGTCGATTGCAAAATGACCGCATTGCGAGGGTCGTTAAGGGTTGCGATTGGCCTGACGGCCGAAAAAGAAAATCACGAAGCTCCCAGCATGTTCACGGCATGGCCAATTGTCCGGCCAGTGTTTTCCATACACACGTTTCAAAAGTATCCTCGTGGGACGTGTCCCGGGTCGAAGTGCACTCGATCACAGGTGATCACGATGTAGCACACGTTGCTGCCGTGTGCTCGTGCCGTGTTTACCGAAATCGGCGGACAACGCGCAAACAGACAGCAATCCCTGTCGTTGCGGGGTTCGAAACGCGTCGCTCGGCCGCTTTCAGCGACTGTCGAAGTTGCAGGATTTTGCGAGGCGTCCATTATTCCGTGTAACTGCCACGTAATTCAATAGTCAACACTCCTTTTCGTCTCTGCTCCGTTTGCAACGCGCGCTCGCCGCGTAGCGCCGGGATCGCTGGCGCGCACACCCCTCACGCTATAACTCGATTATCAGCCATTATCGCGAAACCATATTATTCCGTGTAATTTACGGCGGAACGCTTAGAATCGGATATCGCATAATTGTGCCCGACCGACTTCTATGGAGACGTCGCGGGCTTCCGCGATGATAGGCCGCCATTACGGTGCACATTACCAACTCGCGAAACTGCTACTTCCGCCCATGTCCATTTCTTTGCCTCGATTTTCTGCCAACCTTCTTCCGGCGAAATCGATGCACGTTATGTTCACATTGTACTCGCAAGCTACAGGAGCTGTAGTACTCATTGCATTTCTTTCCTTAATAATTTTAATCGATCGAAATTAATGCAACAGTATCTCTCAATTATTTAAATGTTTTTGCTGGACAATGAAGCCATTAAAGACGTTTTGAAAAGAGATTGAAAGTGGGTCCTCGGTTATTGACATAAAGCACGAAATACTTGACCTAAGATATTATTACGAATCCTAATTGACTTAACATTGATAAAGTAATAATTTTCATTCCATACTTACCGATGACGATTATATCCGCCAGTTGAGGGATTAACGAGTTCTGTTCGCGCAAGAATCCTCCAGCTGGCTACAGCAAACGAGGGAATGCTCTAAGCAGGAAGCAGGTACAATTCACCCAGGTGACAGAGGCCGCTGCAATCTGTTACCAGCGGTAAGGGGCAAGGTGGCGGCGTGGTGGCTAGCAAAAAGCTCGTTGAACGGCGTAATTATTCGTCGGAGGACCCCGTGTAGAGGGTGTGTGGGAGTGTTCTTTCGCGGTCTTCAGGGGTCTGCGGTTCGGAATTTAAGCGAGCGTGTAACGAGCTCGTGGCCCCGGCAGTGTGACACAGGAAGTTTCGCCATGTGTGCTGATTTAACGAGTAACCGGTCCTGTAGCCGAAGTCCGATCGTAACCGGGACCGGCCTTCCGGCGTGTTCGCCGTCTCTTAACCTCTCCTGCCTGCCCCTCTCTCCCTGAAACCTATTTTGCCCGGTAAAAGGGAGAAGAAGTAAAGAAGAGGATGTTCTTTTCCGTGGCTGCGAGACTCTTCCGTATCTCTGGGTCCGCCTGCGCCCCTCTTCTCCACCCCTTAGGCTGCGATAAGATCGCTTTGAGACGGTAATAAAGGGAAGTGGAGTCCTCCGGGGGTAAATCGAGTTACCTCGCCCCCGTATTCTCTTCCCCGTACTGTTTCTCCCTTTAGCTCTTACGATCTCTAGCTTCACCTGTCTCTCGACTAAACTCTTTTAATAGACTGCGGAAGGAGGGAAGAACACCTCTCCCTATCTAGGGAGAAGGGAGCAAAAAAAACTTTGAGCTCTTTCTACCGCGACAGAACAATTATCAGGATCGTTTGAACGGCTATTCCTTTTTTAGCCGTCGAACGATCCATCGTACGCGATCGGGGCGCAACGGAACCCTTGCAGAGATTCGTGTATCTCGGCGGGATTACTCGGGTTTATTCATGGAAACAGGTAGCTGCTTCATAGCAGTTCACGTTGTGAGTTTACATCGGGGATCTTCTTTGATCCCGTTCAGATCGTTTGATTTTGTGGCTGGCTTTAGCTCATTTTTCGAGCGAAGGTAAATGAACAGATCGATCTGGGACGTCGAAGACGAGAGGAGTAGGAGTGAAGGAATAAGAGAGAATTGTAAAGGGAACGGGATCTCTTCGTATCTCGTAACAAATAAATATACATGTTACGGGCAATGTGTTTAACGTGAGCATTTTGTAAGATGACCGGGCATTGTGTGGAATGCCTAATTTTTTCGGCAATGTATATAATGGGCAGACATTTCACAAATGGCCCGGACAGTTTATGCCTACGGTTCGTTGGGCAGTGTGTTGAATCCATAGTTGACATGTGAGATTTCTTGTCTCAGGCGAAAATCCAGAAGTAGTCTTGAACCCATAGTTGACATTCTTTTATCTTCATTTATTATCGCTTGCACTCTGCCTGTTACGACCTAAACTTAGTATCCTCAAGATTGATTTTGACCAAGGGATATATTGTCTCAATAAAAAACACATTTCTTAATTTCCTTATCAGAGCGTTTCAATACATTGACCACCACCCTCTAGGCATTCTGTATGATGACCGGACATTTTATAGATTGACCATTTTGCACAATGTCTTTTCGAACGGGCATTCTATACAATGCCCGGTCATTTTACAAAATGCCCACGTTAAACACATTGACCGTAACATACATACTGTATCTTCCTACTAGTTCTCCTTCGAATTAGTCATCCGTACAAACTGAAGATTCTCGGATGGAAAGAAAATCCCGAATAAAAAAATCTCCGAGTTTTTAGAGTCTCCCTAGCTGGTTCTCGGGAGATCCCGAGCTCGTCTCGAATCTGGGACAGCAGATGTCTTGCGTGGTGAACGACTTAAATGAAACGGACCGTTCAAAGATAAAACTAACAGGTGAGGGCGGAATTCCTTTCGCCGTTCCGGGTGGAATTGCCGTGGCAGGGCGCAGCGCGGCGGTCGACGGAACAGACTGTCGCGATCCCGTCGCGATGAAGATACAGTGACGACGTCTCTTCCGAGCCCCGCCACGAAGTCAGCTATCTAGCATCTTCCACTTTGTACTTTGCGCCGGTTTAAGAGTGGGGCGTCCTCATAAAGGAAATGTTCCCTCGTACTTCTTTCTTGCGGCTCTACCGCGAGCCGCGACAATTCCACTGGGAATCGTTCCTCCTCGAGTTATACCGTCCGCGGAATGCGTACGAATCAGGGTCCGTTTGCGGTGGATCTTTCATTTGATTTGAGTCCGCAATTATCTGGAAACTATTCTGGAAACAAACGCTTCCGGTAGAAGTTACTTTGTTTTCGTAGAGGACGTCTGAAGCTATCATTTCATACCATTCTTTATCATTATTTTCTTTACATATTTATTATATCTATTTCTCTTTATTATATTTACATATTTTCTTTACAGTTACAATCTTTATCCCCAAAACTGTCGTAGAAGGGAAAAGAAAATTTATATTTTCTATATGGTCACATTTATTTTAACGCTTAAACATTAATTAAGAAACGAATCAAAGATTTCATCTAGAAAGAAACATCTAACATTCATATTTGTTAGACTTTGTTAAAATCTTCATCGCGAGTCTGACTCGTTAACCCTTTCGCTGCGGAGCGCTCAGAAACGAATTGCTCTCTGGGCAACTGGCGTGGCAGTGGGAAATCAAAAACTCTGAGCAAGAAACGAATGCTGCCAGTGCATCGAATTAATGGGCATTATTCAGCAGCTGTTGATAACAAATGAACTGTTCGCTGTCAAAGGGTTAAAATACGGCAAGGGGTTATTCAACACTTATAATCTCGTTGACATGATAATGAGGCTCAGTACTCATACGCACCATTATGGTGATCGTAAGTATTGTCTGACCTTCAAGACGAATTTATGGATCTGTAATATGTTGTCTTTTAGAGAATTTAGTTCGATGTTCTTTACGTAAAGTACAAAATCACATATTGTCTCTCAGTCAGTTGGCTAAAAAAAAGTGATTTTTGAGAATGCTTCCTTCAGAAACGCTGTGAAGAATTTCTGAAAACACGAACACACCGACATCCGAAACTGTGCTCCTTTCACGTGAATGAACACTATAGAATTACCGTGGCGACGAGCCATTGAAAAAGCGGCGTTCCCCGCAGGTTCTCTTCTCCGGCGCGGGGGCGTAGGTAGCCGGCGAGTTTGGTTTGAATTTTGAATGAGCCGGGAACACGGGAACTGAAACCGGCCTTGTTATTGGTGCTCGAAGACTTAGCTGGCCTTCGGGGATCAAAGATTCGAAAGAGAAAGCCCCGGCGAGCAGCACGGCCCTCGCCAAAGGGAAATGGTAACGTGTTTGTTCAAGATTCGCCCGCTGAGTAGGTTTAGGCAGTGGTTACACACAGCCGGAGAAACGAGATTGAGAGAGCGCACGGAAGATAGACTGAAAAATGAGGGCTCTGCGGAGTTCTTCTGGATAGCTGTTCGGGGATAGGGCCGGGCGTTGCCCTTTGGGAATTCTTGCCGCGGCAGAGAATTGTTTGGATGATTGGGCTGCCCTTCTTTTAACGCGTTCCGACTACGAAATTCGTGAAACTGTTACCCTGTTATTCATCGTGACCGAGTGGATCGATTTGATTGTGCAGCCAAAGGGTTCAGCTCGTGTTCGTCAACTGAGTGTCATTAGGGTTTGTCGAACATTCTAAGTACGGTGCATTCGCTATTTTTTGGCCGTGCCTTTCGTCCTTAACCCCTTGCCATACCTTTTCTTTCACAGTTACAGCGATTAGTCTTTATGCACAAAAGTAGAAGGGAAAAGAAAATGTATATTTTTCGTATGACTACATTTATTTTAATACTTAAATATTGATTACAAACGAATCAAATTTTATTTCATCTGAAAAGTAACATTCATATTTGTTAGACTTTGTTAAAAACCTTCATCACGAGTCTGGCTCGTCAAAGTACGGCAAGGGGTTAATAGGTAGTCTAGCTGACCTTCATGGTCGCGCGCATGTCCCTTCGCAGAGGGTTTTACGACGGCACATTCTTCTTCCTTCCCTTACCAAAATTGATAATAATTGATCATTCAGAATAAATGTTACGCATTTACGAGAGAAATGAGTAGATCAAATATCTAGTTAGAAATAATGTGAATCTGAGCACAATATGAAATCTTTCGCTTATTTATGGGAGCCATTTTGAAATTGGTATGCGAGAAAAAGCAAAGACCTTTCTCTCTTTCGAAGAGCGTTCGTGCGGCGGGCATAAAACGAGGATCGTGCCAGTAGAATGCGCATCGATTTTAATCTGTCTTAAAGCGGACTACCGCGGAGGGAATGAAAAGCGGTGGGTCTAACTCCGGGGGGCATCAAATTCTGGCGTCTCAGCCTGTTCAAATATTCGAGGTGCTTCGGGCCGCTGTGAAAGCCAATTTTATTTGACCACGAAAAAGGATCGGGCGAAACTTTGTCGCCGGATCGAGTGGATTTTACGTTGAAACGAGTCTGTCGTTTCCCTTCGGCTCAGTGTCGGAGTCGGTTCCGTGCTCGAAGTGATGGCGCAATAAGTGGATAAGAACATTAGTGTAACATCCAGCCTAGATCTGCAGGAACCTTAATGGCCAGTTTAAGAAAAAGCTTTTAAAGGAGAGGCAGGAACGTTACCGCTCATAAAATTTTAAAGCGATTTGTTCCTGTTCTACGCCCGGCTGCGGCGGAGTTTTATTGTCGCGGCCTGCAAGCTCCATTCCTCCGTCGTGTTTCCGCTTACATCATGCGAATTCTAATGGGCCATCGGTCCTCTTTCTCTCTTTCTCTCTCCTCGTCTCCTCTCCTCTCCCGCATTTCTCCGATCGTTTTTTTTATTTAACCCCCAGCCCGCTTTTACCGTATCTTTTCTCTTCGCTGGCTAATACATTTGGCCGATCGCGAGTGTTATGAATAATCGATGCTTCGGGTTTGCTGGGTGGTTCGACGACTTTTCCGTTATTATTCGGAGCAAGCTCGATTTCATGGCACAAGCAGTCAGGTAGTGATTCTACATGCAGAAACACATTCCTTCGATACGAAGGAATAACATTTTTTTGTTTAACGTCCCGTTTTCAAGAAAAATGGGTTTGAAAATCCGGATTCGCGTATTTTAGTATATGCAGGAAGTAGAATCAGTTGGCCATGGCCGGACGCGTCAGACGATTCCTATCGAATAGAATTGAATGAATATCTAGAATCCTATAAATTTTATGAATTCTTGAAAAATCACCAATACTGAAACCACAAAAATTATTTATTTAATGGTATATTTTAGAATCTAGATAAATTAAGTGATTAATCGCTACTTAGTAATTATTAATTTGATCATATATTTCGATATTGAAATCATTAGAATTAAATAGCTTGACAACGAGGAAGATTTTAATAATTGATGATGTGGCATGAATTATTTGAAATTGTTGCAGTTACAATAATTATTCATGCATCAGATGATTTTATTTTACAATTATTACTGCGGTTATGATTATTAAATCGGCCATTACCAATGATGGTACATTTATTGCGCTTTATAGAATCGAAATAATACCTACTTACATTACAAGAGAAAAGAGGAGAAGATCCGTTCAAGGAAAGAAGTAAACAAGATAAATAAAGTACAAAGTGAAGTAGTAGCAACGTTACCTTCAGATGCAAAGAGGAGAGACGATCAAACAAAACTGCAATAAAGTTGAAAATAAATGTGACGTTTCTCGAACAAAGTTTGCCGGAGAATGCAGCTGCACTGTGTGCTAAATCTGAAAATAAAACGCGTATTTATATGTATTAGCACAATTAGATTTCTATTTTATTCGTATCGGAAAAGGTGTTTTGTTTCAGAAATTTATTTCTTGCTATCAAGTCCACAAAAATAATCAACTATCTTACTCGGGAATTCGTAATCTATTTATCAACCCTTAATTTGGAAAAGATTTGGAAGAATATTTTAGTATCGCACTACGTAGAAACGCTATATAGAAATAGACCATTTTCATGGAAACGAATATTAGGTCTGTCCGATAATACCCTCTGTCCGATAATAATAGTAACAAATGAATATTTAAACGGGAATTATTAGCGAATGTAGCTGTAAGTTATGTTGTAGCGCAAAATTGCGAAGCCTTCAATCAAAATCAATGTTTCATGACATCTGTCATTTGTTTTGACACATTTTTCAATCTGTAGGTTAACCTAATTATTACGAATTATAACTATTTTTCTAATTTCATCCGCTGATCGAAATCAATTGTTTTATTTAAGTTGAAAAGTAAGATGAAAAACAGAGAGTTTTCAAGCAAAGATCGAGTTGCGATTGTCCAGTTCTTGATGCATCAATAACTGCAACGGAAAGCAAAGCTTCGCTATCTACAAGTTTAAAATGCAGTAACGAAATTGTTGAAAAATCCAGAAACTACCTGAACACTCAAAATAAAAATTAGGAGTAATATTTTTAATTTATTGTTTAATTTAATCCAGTTTTTTTTATAATAAATGTTGCGTTCTATATTTATTTCCTTTTGCTACTATTATTATGGGACAAATTAAATTCATCAACTGCTATTATTATTATGGGACAGAGGGGGTATAATTTAATTGGCACTAGATCGGCCGCCTGGACTACTGCGCGTCCTGGCGTGATCCCCGACGAAGACAGAAGCCCAATCTCGAATGAAATTATAACGTCGTGACATAAAAACAATTTATCCAAGATTGCGGAAGTTCTGGGTGTAAAAGCGTATCGTGCGCGACGAACGCGTCGAAAAGCAGTTTCGTTAAAATTCAATCTGTGGATGGTGTCGAGACGTCGGTTCCCCTGCTCAGTTTCGAAACTAGTTCCCCGGGGCGGAACTATAGTTCCCAGAGACCCATTACTATTTCCAGGTTGTTTCGGTAATTTCAGTCGAGTAGCTACTTACCTCACGGCGAAGTTAACCGTGGCGAGGGGGGCTACGGAGGGGGGAGGGAGCGAACGGCCCAGGGAGGCGTTCCAGTGATAAATTCCGGATCGTACGGGCGAGAACTCGACTGGTTTTAATTAGCGTGATCAGTCTGAGTGCGTGATCTCGCAGTTCGAACCTTTCCGGAAGCTTTCCCCGCTGAACTCGTTACGTCGATAAGTCCTGTTTCGGCGCGCGATCGCTCGCGACGAGCCGATTACATTCATTAGCTCGCGCAAGCCCGCAAAACCCGACCGTCTGCCCACTTAGAACTCGATCAGGATGAATGTTTTTCACGGACTGTAGCTACCGCGTACCTGTTTACGCGGTTCCACGGCTCTGAACATTTTCGTGGACCCGAAGCGAAATTCCGGCGCTCCGGGCGAGTGTAAATCAAACTTTTTCCCTAATTCTGCAGATTTCAGCGAAATTCCCTGAAGCTACAAACCAGTTATTTTCCTGTGTACGTTCCGCTACAATTCGCACACATTTAACACCGCGGACTGGCTATTTTTTTCACCCCGTTTTCATAGGAAGTACAAGGCTGGTAGAGGATTCATTTCATAGAAAGTGCGAGGCTGGTAGAGCGTTCGAAAGAGGGTAGGCGACCCGGTTACGCGAAAAATAGCGTCGGTATCGCGACAGCGAAAACGGGCGATGAAATATTCAATGGTGTTTCCCCGACCCAGATTCTATTTTTCATTGGTCGGGTTGCGGGATCGGGACCGACCCTGGAACTAATATCGTTATTTAAGCAACGGCGTAGAACGTGAGTCCGGATCCTTCATTTTTCAAAGCATGCTCGCGCGCAAGTTGCCGCGTATTAGTCCGCCTTTTCATGTAACCGCGACGCCCGACTCAAAGGATAAATGTCGGCCGGATACAAGCGGCGTTCATTAGCACTTACGAGGACATTAGACGGCAGGAAGCCGGTTTAAAGTCAAGTCTCGCGTCGTCCATTAGCGGCCCCATCTTTTGCATGTTACGAACATACCGCGTATTAAGCTGCCGGCATTGCACGGCGCTGTCCCCCGCACGTACGGCCGTCCCTTTGCCGCGGAAAATGCGACACACAGGCCCGCCTGGAACGCGATTCGCCTAATTACCAGACGCTTCAGAATCACACGGCTCCTCGAGTCATCAGTCGCCAAAGGGAGACCTCGTTCTTGAACGTTGCCGCCCCGTCTGACTAAACGGCGCTCGTTCTACTGGCTCGCTCTCCTGTGCACCGTTCCAGAACCGAGATGTACCAGCGACCGCGGTCGATCGATGATTGGGGACTGTGTGGCAGACGAGATAATTAGGGGAAAGTTGCCAAATGCTCGCCTAATTCGTATAGCGTGAATTAATTCGTTAGACTCCGCCCCTATATTGCAGATTCACATTTCTTTCCAATACTCCAACACGCGGACGATTCCGTCAGTGAGATACAGTAAATCCTTTATAATCGCAAAAACCTCGAGGTGGTTCGTTTGCAAAGTTCGTAGACGGATACAATTTTTTTGAGCTTCAAAGACCGAGCCGAACGCAGAGAAGGACAGCGCAAGAGAGACCGCGCGCGAGCGAAGCGACTGCCACTCTCCGCGTCTCTTTCTTTCCCATACGCTGTCCTTCCTTGTGCCCGAAACTTTCATCGTCGATTAAACCACTAAATACAGTTGACATTATATCGTGTTTGATCTTATTTTAATTAGAAAAATGTCACAAATCCACAACGTGAAAGTTTCATAAAAGATAAGTGATAATAAAAGAGATTATATTTTGCTATTACATTGTGATGACGCTCAGGCCTTTGAACTGTGCCGGTGACACAGATGTACCCGAGCCGAGATCAGATTACTGCAGTGGAGGGGATATTTTTTTTACATTTATCGTGTACCACCTTTTTGCGAGTATAGAGGATTTACTGTAGTATTATTGCTGGCAATAAAGTCGCGCAATTTTTATTTCAATTATTCGCGGATAGTAATAGAGTCGAAGGATTTATTTTTCGGCGCCGACCGAACGCAACATAAAAGCAGTCGCATTAACAGTGGTTGGTTAATTATGCACGGAAACTAGATGTGAGAGCGATGTTTCGCTAAACATTGGATTTGATACTGAAAGCGGCGCTCGTGAAAATTTAATGGGAAAATGAGTGGACTGCGCCGGGTAATGATTTCACGGTGCATCCTGCAGTCTCTAAATATATTATACCGGTAACACAGTCTCATGCAGAATTATATCGCATCCGAACAGAGAATTCCATTTTATATATTTTTATTCGCGAGATCGGCTCCCGGTAATCTCCCAAAAATGATTAACGTGCGCCGATTAAATTGTACTTGTCGAACAATTTGTCTCTGAACGAATCATCGGCCATCGTACTTCCGTTTCCATATTTTCAATTATAAAACGGCTCGTCGTTAATATTAATTGATATTCATTCTATTCAACGCGGAATCTCATTATCGCAACATTCGTGATCAAAGAATCGTTACGTTGATGATTTGCGCGGTATTAACGGGGCACGAAGAAAGCCCGTTATTCATTATTCGTAAACATAATAGGATTATCTTAACGCGCCATATACATATTATTAAATGTCCCAACAATGTGGCTCGTTCTAAGAAAAATGGATTCTATGAGACCCGCTATTAATAATTACAAATTATACAGAAGAATCAAGAGTTTTTAAATTCAAAATTATATCTGTAGCACTTTTTTCGCTATTTACGTTAAAATTGGACAAAAATTAGCTTGTCGAAATTAATCGAGAAATTCAGAGGTTTCTAGAGGCCCTGTGTTTCCTGAGATCCGTGTATCTCTATCGTGTACGATCAAATTTTCCGAGATTCCGAATAGATCCGAACGATCGATCAGGGTTTCTACATCTAATGAAATCTTAGCCTTCGGAGGTCCCATCGGATCTGAAGGGACTCCACTGAACAGTTTAAGATACCGTTGTGTCCCGACCGTTGATGGCTCCGCTGTTAACCACCTGATCGGACTCTGGCAGATTCCTCGAAATCCCATTTGATTGGCAGACCACCTCATTTGATCTGCTCGGAGACTTTGGCAGATTCCCTTCGTGCCATCGGATCAGAGTCTGCTAAATCCAATCGGAATTGGTAAAATCCAACAGAGTATCAGATTCATGTTATGCTACTCCCGGATTTCGAGCACTTTAATGAAAACTAACAGAACCCCGGAAGGTATCCGTTGGATTTGGACAGGGCCGATAGCGTCGAGTCTAGAGTTGCTCATGGAAATCTCATCCGAGCTTACAAAGCCGTGGGACATCGTGACGTTTAGTAACAAATTAATTCGCCGACTAAAATATGGTTGCTCGCGTTACTCGAGCTGGAAAAGTGACGTTACACGAGCACACAGAGGAATCAGGTAGCGGGCTTTCAAACTTCCCAACTTTCTAAGAATGTTTTAAAAGTAACTTTCCACTGAGATGACTTTTAGGTCGATCAAATCCGGAGCTATTGTTGAACTAATATTATCGGAAAATCTGTGCTCAATTTGTAAATCCGATCCCAAATATTTTCGGTCTTCTTCAAACTGATATAGACCGTCATTAATTACTCATTGAGGATGAGATGGAGATCCATTTTTATAGAATCGTCACTATCTAATCTTACAGTTAAAATTTGATTTCTTTTTTATTTTCTATTCCCTGATTTCTTTTCCAGCGGCTCACTAGTTGAGCACTGTTAAGACACAACAGGTATTTTGTTATTAAAGGTATTCTGAATTCATTTTTATAGAATCGTCACTATCTAATCTTACAGTTAAAATTTGTTTTTTTATTTTCTATTCTCTGATTTATTTCCCAGCGGCTCACTAGTTGAGCACTGACAAGGCACAACAGGGTTAAATTAAAGGTTAGCGTGAGATTGAATTGTCCACGCCAAATCGAATGAACCAGTTAGGTAGCCAGTCTCGCAACAGATCCGCGCGATTCCGTAAATCATTGAAAACGCATAAGCGCCGAGCTGGTGAAAAACATGCGCCTTGTCACGTGTATCCGATCGCGTGGCATGCGGTTGTCGCCGGTAAAATGCAGATACCGGGTACGAACGGAACAGCCGGTCGCCAGTTTCGATTATTTACGTGCTGTTCCATATTACCTGGCACTATCTTGCGATCAATCGCGACGATGCACCCGACGGTGGTCAATGGTCGGAGGGGGTTTGCAGGAGCGCGGATGTGTGTAATGCACGCCGGTTCCTGGAATATGAAATTCTAGAGCCGGGCCGCGCTAATCAACGCGGACCGCCTTTGTCGCGGGCAAATGTTAGTTTAATTTAGTGGTTTCTAGCGTGCGCAAACGTTTGCCCGGGATTTAATCGACAATGCGACGGCGATGTTTGAGGATATCGGACGCGCGACGCGATCGACTGACTAGTGAATCAACGCCCCCGCTCGAACAAGGAACGCGTGCTTGTTCTGTTGCACGATTATGGAGCACTCGAGAGGGCGAATCGGTGTGCCCGCTCGCTCTCACGCTAATTGTACAGTTCCTTTGGCCACTCAAGACACCAGCAAACTGCTGACTTTGAACATCCCGCACCTAATTGCGCGGAACATTATGGAACGTGAATGTTTACTGAGGTTCCGGAATATCCTTACGCCGCGCCGGGTTTGATACACTGGTAATCTTGTCGACGACCAGGATCTGTTATCGCATTACCTGGGCGAGATGCTGGAGATCAATTAGGATTGGCAAAATTTGGTTTAAAAGAATTCAGCAATAACGTAATAAAAGAGTCATTTAAACAAACTGACCAAATGAAAATTTTTTGTGGCGATTGCACACCTGTCTGATTCTCTGTTGGCTAAACTCGACTCCCTCGAGTTTACCTGGATAGCGTTCCTTGTATATGTATGTATTCAAGTATATTCTAGTATATTTTAGTATATACTACTATATTTAACCCTCTATTGCATTCTGTTCCCAATTGGGGACTTAAATTTCAAATGTTCTATAGTAAATTAAGTAGACAATACTGAAGACTCTGAGCATGTTGGTTCCAAGTGGAAACATTGCGCTTATGAATAAAACATCATATGTATAAAGTTCCCATGCAGGAACAGTCATAAAATGCGATAAAGAACATTTTCTAATAAAATTTTATTATTTATTTCATGACCATACTCATTTTTAGACTAACAGCCATATATATTTTTTTCAATTCATCGTAAAAATTCATGCAATAGAGGGTTAAGTACATTCTTTGTACATTATAGTGTATTCTGGTATATTCTTGCATATTCTAGTACATTCTAGTTGTATTCTAGTATTCTGGTATATTCTAGTATATTTTAGTATGTTCTGGTATATTCTAGTATATTCAAGTATATTTTAGTATGTACTGGTATATCCTAGTATATTCAAGTATATTTTAATATGTTCTGGTATATTCTAGTATATTCAAGTATATTTTAGTATGTACTGGTATATCCTAGTGTATTCAAGTATATTTTAGTATGTTCTGGTATATTTTAGTATATTCAAGTATATTTTAGTATATTCTGGTATATTCTAGTGTAATGTGTAGATTTCCAAAATCCAACAACACAGTCCATTAAAATAGTAGATATACTAAAGCGTGGAAGAGAAAAACATGGGTCCGCGAGCACCGTAAGCATCGTCGACAAAACACCATAAAAGTGGTTTTATACGGGTACCAGTGAATAACTAAGCGTAGCACGGTGGACAGAAAACAATCTTGGCTTTTCGCGAAACACTTAATCCGCAGAAACCGCGGGAGCGCGGGCGGTGTGCTCGGGGAACACGTGCTTAAGCGGAGTATTTAATGGTGGTTCGTGACTGGCGACGTTCCATAAAACCGGTCGTCACGTTCAAATTAGTTTCGAAGGATCATAATCGGGGAGGACTACAAAATCTACGTATTAAGTCGCCCATAAAAATGCTAATGCGAAGAGGCGATCGGGGGTTTTATGCCCCGCGACCGTATTACCCATTTCCCGAAATTATACACGCCAGACGGTTACGCGAATGAGTTTTTAATTTATGAAAATCTTCTTTCCTCACATTCCCGCCCCCTTTATGGAAACCGATCTGGGCCCTGGACCTGGACAAAATAGAAAGATAAAACGATGGAATATTTTTTAAATTGGGAAAGGAGGAGCTAAGTTTTTACCTTAAAATAATTTCGGTTTGAATAGAGTTTTCTTAATTCGAATTTATTAAACACTGGTTTAGGGTTGGCAAGAGGGGATAATGTTGCTCCAGAAACTAACCAATATTTCAAAAATAATTACCACGAAAGAAGAAGCGAGATTAATAGAAATTTAACAGGGCCCCGGTAAGAAATCTTTTTGAGAAAAGAATTCCTCGTTCTCTTGAAAGAAATCCGTCTCGAAAAGGTCCGAGCAATTAATCGGACAGCGGACAAGGGCTAATAGGGGTGGATGAAGTCGCGTGAAAAAATTGGTCGTGCGAGGAGAGCCCGTTTTCCAGGTGAATGTAATTGAATTACGGAGTTGGTTTTCAATCACTTTCCGCGAAATAACCGATCACTGTAACTTTCGGATAACAGTTTTTACGGGGCGGGACGGCAGATACCGACATCTTCGATCCTCGAAATGATAGGCTACGGGGAACCTAAACATTTTCCCATCGGGCCTGTTACTCGACATCGCACTTAGCTCCATTTTTCACGTTAGAAAGGATCTCCGGAAAGAGTCGGCGAAGGGGAGGGCGCGGAAACTGAGAGAACGGACTGCAAAAAAGCGCGATGGTCAGCCGAGGTGAGTACGTTCGACGTGAGAGCCACTCTGAAAAAGGAAGCCGACTTTCATTCTCGTGTTTACCACTCCGTAACACGTCCTGACCATTTTTCAATTTCCGCGACTACCTTCTCGCCAACGATCTCTGTATTTCCTGGTTAAACGCGGCTCCTCCCTCTACCCCACCTGCCCTGTTCTTGTTACTTGTCCCATCTCTTGTAGCTTCACGTAATAAGTTCGTTTTGAACAGCGACTCTGTGAAACGCCAAATCATACAGTTCCAGAATGTATTTCTGTTCAACGAACCATGTATTTAGCAAAATATATGTATTACGTGTAACACAAACGATGTTCAATTAACGACTGACGAATTTTCCAAACAAAGCGCTCCCTCGTGCACACTCATGTTTTCATTTCACACAACCAAATTCAATTCATATATTCATACATATATATTTTGCCTGTCACTCATTATGTTTCTTTCTCATTCTCACCACACATATTCACAAATTCACCCTCCTTGTTTTGATTGAATACAGGCTTTCATTTCATTTACAATAAAAACAATAATTCTCATAATTGGTTTTCATACATTAGGCCGCTATAAGCACAGATCACTTACTATACTTGTATCTTATTTACAATAAAACAATAATTCTCATAATCGATTTTTATACATTATACTCACACACATTACCTACGTACACTTTCACCACACATATCCACACCACTTCACCTTCACTAAATTTCATTTTATAACTTGAAACCACTACTTTCGCAATCCATCATTCCTTTTTTCACAACCCATCGTTCATTTTCCACGGTTTTAAAACGGCTGTGAAAACATGGAAAAATTCTATTCGCGACTGAGTCTACTGTATATTTGAAGATAGAAGCTTCTCCTCTACAACGACCCCTTGAAACTTGCTGTACGATTTTTTTAATTAATAATAGTATATATTTTTAATAATTTTAATAGTACGATTGTTTTCGGAAATTTCATGTCCGAGTAATTTTTAGAGCCATTGTACGCGGTTGAAAGTAATCTTTACCATTTATAGTAAAGTGGTTGGAACGTCTTGAAAGAGAGTTCCGAGAAACCTGTGAGTCGCAGACGCTGGAAGTTGTCGCTATAAAATTATAATTAAATTGAAAGTGTCTGCGAGAAATGAAGAAATGTAACGAGTTCACTAAAGAGTTTCGAGTAACCAGTACATAAAGGATAAGGGACCACTTTATTTATAAAATAGCGAGTAGGTATCTGTTCGAACAAAGTTCTGTCTAACTCTGCCAGATGTTGTGGTATATCTGTTGAACAAATATTATTAAAACTTCTTGATGAACAATACGAAAATAAAAAAATTTGTCCGAATTCTTCTGAATTAGAATTGCATGGGGGAGTATAATCTAATTATCCTGCTTATGCACGGAGCATTTGCGAAAGTATCTAGATATCGATTCATCAATAGCTGGTGATGGTAGAAGTAAATCCTCTCTCGTGGCAAGATAATGGCACTAATGACGCTTAACGCCTAAGTCAAGTGCATCCACAATTTACCAAGAACCCTTTAATGGCTTATCGATACAGGCCTCTGATAAAGCTGGTGTTGCCGAGTTTTTGATAGACGCAGGCAACGATTTATCACGACACCATTGTTCCGACGACGTAAGAACGCCTACTCGAGGAACAAAAGCGTTTAGGATTCTTAATGGGTAACGCGTTGCAAAAAGCTGCAACAAAATCCTCGAATGTAGTAGTGCGTTCATTGACTCCCAATAACAAAGTAAGGCACGTCTTGTAAACGAAATACGCCTCGTAAACGAAAAAGTAGGACTTTTGAGGGCGATATCGCCCTAGATCGATCTTTTATCTAGCGTTTTCGACTACTGAAAAACCCCGTTTTTGTATTATCGAGAAATGAGAACGCGAATCCCGCACCTCTGCAATCCTGGAAACGAGCATACCGCTTTAAATTAAAAAGAAACTGAGCAAGCTTTCTGAACAATACGGCGATCTTCCGTCTGCAAAAACTCCTTGCTAACTTTTGACTTTGCAAGGCTAATTTCACCGAGTTCGATTAAGTCCCAGGTTTTCATCTTCTATTATGGATATAAACATTCTAGATAACTTAATGGAACGACAGTCTCATGCATATTTAAAAGCTGATCTAATACATCTGTAAATTATATTTAATCAGCTGCACCGCATATGATACGCTGGGTGTAATTGGGTTGGGTTAAGAGCCGAACAGCGACTCCAAAAATGCTCACAAAATGAAATTAGCCCCATCAATGAAATCGATTACAACATTTCCGCTGCATTTTGAATATCCCAATAGAATTTATCACGATGAAAATGAGTTCACGAACTTGATTAAAAATTACTGTCAGCTGCATTTAACCGATGGAGGGATCGGTGGTTACGTGGAAACCAGAGGCACAGGTTGGCAAACTAATTTAATTAATAGAACCCAAACGACATACCTCGAAAATCTATATTTATCATAGCTGCATTAGCATTCATTGCATTCTAAAGATACTGATAAAATTTGTTCAAGTGTGTCCCGGTGAGGATGAGTTTCTGAACCTGGTGAAAATTTAATGTCGTCTATATTTGACCGATTGAAGAACCTACCGCTGGTTACGTTGAAGCCAGAGGCACGTGACAAGCGAGCTGCGTTCACAGCAGTCTGGGAACGGACTAATCTCGCCAATGTCCCCAGGTAGGTTTAAATTTCGGGATGGGGGGGTCCGATGCACGATATTTCGTGTCGAGCGCAAGGAAAAGGGGTTCAGAAGGGGGTAGGGGGGCGGCTGACAGCAAGAAGAGGAATTCGGGCTTCCACTCGAGCCTGTAAGACGTGGCAGGTGGTCTCGAGGGGCGACCCACTCAGCTAGAGAAGGCGTCACGGCTGCAGACGAGGGAGAGGCATTCACGGGTCTTGATTTAACACCTTGGATTAATTACAGTCTGTGTACCCCCGGCCGGGACGTTTGTGTGTACGTGAAAGGGCCACATCGCTCTCGCCCCGCAAGAACTCGGTCTACACACGAACCCGCCGACGACCGAACGCAACCAACGCTTCCATATTTGTCTCCGAAACGGGGAATGAGAATTTAGAACGGGTCCCGTGGCGCGCGACCCACAAGTTGTCTTCTTCTCGCGCCTGTTCCGCTGCCTTTTAGACACCTAGTTTGCACCTGAAACAGTCCTGGATCTCGTGGGGAGATTTAGCGGAGGGTTTACAGGTTTGGTCGCATTTAATTAGTCTTAAGCTAAATACAGTGAACCACGGTAATATTCGGATAGTTTTGGAAAGACGATAACATTCTTAATATCAGATCATACGGCTCGGATATTTTTTGAGGAGTTACAGCAATTAGCTTATTACAAGACGTGAGAATAATTTTTGAAGAAATTGGTCAGAAGTACAGAGAAAATACTAGAAGTGTTTGTTTACAACTTTTTTATGGGAGGGCCTATATTGAACATTTAAAAAATACGTTTTGTAGATCTGTATCAATTATACATATTCCGAAAATTTCATGAAACGTTTAAAGATGGTGAAATTTCTGTTTTTCACGATGTTCAGCCTATAACTGAAATAAATCTAAGAATTTTTCTATCTTTCAGTGGCTGTAGTTTTTTTTTCGCATCCACCGATTTTGATGAAATTTTCAGAATATTAATTTACTAGCTGTAGAACAATTTTCTTAAACATAAATGTATAAACTGTGTTTCTTGTCGTTAACCTTTCATACCGTCACCTAGTATCCACGGTGTACAATGCTTTGTAAAATAGATCGGACGCTATACGTGTTCGATTAAATTTCACAGCGGTCTGGACAGCAGCATAAATAGTGCGCGACAGCACCATAAATATTGCATTATGTGCCATAAATATAGCATCATAAATATTGCCGGTGGTTTTGTGATCATTCCGAAGATATCACGGTATTTTTGTCCCAGTCTGCTGCGGACAGTTCTAGAAAAGTTTCGTTCGATTCGGTGCTGCGGATAACTTGCGCAATAAAAATCTGAAAGTTCATACCCTAGATTATTAGCCTGTCTAATAAACTATAATTAAATATGACGAACCAATAGCTACTTAAATGTATAGAAGAAATCGCTAATATGATTTTTAATGTTGCATATTTACGCAAGAGTATCGCAATTTATCTCAATGTATATAACTCATGAGAGCATCTCAATTTTCTGGAATATTCTAACAGTACTCGCTGGAGACCATACTAATTTGATGGAACATCCTAACACTGCATATCCACATGGGAGAGCTTCCATTTTGCGAGAGATCTTAATGTTACTGCACAATTTAGAATATTCCACAGTGTAGCACTCATAACAGCATCCACTTCAAAATAATCTTTCACGACCATTGTAGTCTCCAGAAATAATAATTTATTATTAACCAACCGCAAAAGTCCATTAGACTTAGACGTAGTTCTTCACGTTCTGTTCTGCAAATAATTTCTCTACTAAACTTTGCTTACTGCTCAATCGATTTCCTTTAAAATATTCTAGAATTTTCTAACGCTTGCTAAGCAGTAAGATTTGCTACAAAAATTATTTCGGAATTTTTGAACCTCTTTAACACTAAACCTACCGACCATCAAAAGTGACTGATGTGTACAATAGTATTATAAAAATAAAAAGATTAAATTTATTTATATTTTATGCGATTTTTACTATAATATACAGGGTGAATCACGAATCGTGATCAGTAGAGATTACTCTGTTATTAGCACTCCGATCGAAAATGTTTTTATCAGGTATAGCATGGTTTCAAGAGAGCTTTCACGTCATTATATATAGCAAATTTTTTCAAAAACTCTTTTTTCTCATGATTTTTGAAGGTCACTTTCAATTTTTTGCAAATACACCTATAATTTTTTTACGTCTATTTGTTAGAGGATTTCAAGGCGAATTCGGAAACGTATCATAACATCAAAAAAAATTGCAAAAAGATTGCAGAAAATTGCTTTTTTAATTTTTCTTTACAAAAAATTTGCTATAATGACGTGAAAGCTCTCTTGAAACCATACTGTACCCGATAAAAACATTTTCGATCGGACTGTTAATAACAGAGTAATCTCTACTGATCACGATTCGTGATTCACCCTGTATATTGGAGTCAAAATATATTCAATAAATTCCCATGAAAATACCTTTACAATTTCAATAATCTTCTATCTTCTTCTATATAAATAAAAATTAAATGCTGTTCGTTGGTAAGCGCATCACTTGAGAACGGCTGGATCGATTTGGCCAATTAAAAAAGAAAAATGTTCGTGATAGTCCGAATAAGATTTTTAAGGAAAGAAAAATTGGAAAAGTTGCCCGGAAAAATGGAAAATTCGGGAAAAAATGAAAGTGCTTTTTTCTATGGGATTTTTGTATGAACTCAATACCATAACTCACGATTCGAACGATCGATATGCGTAATTCTTTTTTTGTTTTGTTCGTTTCGTTATGATCCTGGAAAAGTTTTCCGGGAAAACATTCGAGACAATTACAAAGGAAAGTCATAATCATAATTTTATCATCATCAATTTCGTCAAAATCATAATTTTTTGTATGAACTCAAGACCATAACTTACGATTCGAACGATGGATATGCGTAATTCTTTTTTGTTCGCCAGGAGGTATGCGGGTATGCCGTAGACATACCACGAGTAGCTAGTTGTCAAATAAAAAATCTAAAATGGGTGTCATTTTCCTCGTGGTAGTGTTAAAGATTTATCAAATTCAATTTTCTGTTACTTTCGTGTAGCCGACGCGCGACATTGCAAAAATGTACGACAAAAAGAAGAACCGGTCCGTGTACATCACTCGGAACGGTTGATCTAACAGACGCGACGATGATCGCAGCCGCATCCTATCCAGCCAGAAACGGACTACGTACGGCGCGGCGCGGCGGAGTAACACATTCGTTCAGACTGACTTTATCAGCCGAGCCAGCTCATTTCCAAAGTAATTCCGTCCTCCGAGCCGTAACTCGTGTCCCACGGCTGAATATGTATGTGTCCGTGCGTCAAGCAGAAACGGACAGGTTACTGAAGCCGAGCCGGCACTTTGTCACACTTGCATCCTCCGTATTCGGATAAGATACGGGTTCTCATATGAGCGGGCACCGTGTTCTTGAACTCGTCCGCTCTTTTTGCACACGCTGCATCCTCCATCGCGGGAAACTTTTATCGTGGGAAACCGAAAAATTTCACAGCTCCCAGCCCGGAGAGGATAAGACATCCGCCGTCCTTCAGTTCGAAACATTCCGCTACGAGATCCCAGTAAAATAGTTCCACACTTTTCGATATTTGCATGGCGCTCGTTAATAATCAAGTATTCATTATTATCGGACTGCGAATTTTTCGGCAGAATAAAAATGGATTGCATCAATTGCACGAAATATGACCACAGTGGCCGGAATTAATATTCGGACACTCTAAAAAACATAACTTTTTTAATATTGTACTATACGATTTGAACTTCTTTTGGAAGCTAGAGCAATTAGTTTACCACAGGATGTGAAAAGAAATTTTTTCAAAAATTGCAATAGATCGGAATTGTAGAAAAAATACTAAAAGTTGCATTTTACAAATTTTGTATGCGGGCCTATATCGAAAATTTAAAAAATACGTTTCGTTCCGAATATTATATCCGGCCACTGTACATTTTTGCTGTAATTGATATTCTGAAATTGCTGTGCTGAAAAATGGTTTGTGAAATCAATTTGATGTAAAACACGCGGTCCAAACGCGACATAAATTAAATAATCGTATACAATTTCAGCTTGAAATAATGAAGTTCTTCAGCGATGTTTACGCAAGCATAGCTCACTATAACGATGTCGGAGCACGCAACGAGTCGATAAATTGCGAATAATGCATTGGTTTTAACATATCTGAATGGGCGGATACTATATCATGGTTTATCAGACTTCGATCGTTTATTTGACTCATCGAATGGTCATTGTGAAATCGTTTATTAATTGACTGGCCTTTTTGATTTCAGGTATGTACCAGTTCATTCGAACGGCATTGGTTCGACGCGGAAGACGAGGATTTCCAAGAGTGACTATTCGGTGAAATTACGGTAATTGCAGCACTCTTCAATAAATCATCGTGTCGGCGTTGCGAACTGTACCGTAATAAAATTAATTCGAGCGTTCCGCGAGTGCCAGAGCGGAGTATTTAATATTTCATGTCGAAAAATTAATTATTCATAACAACATTGTCGAACGTTCGTAGAAGTTGCTATTAATCGAGTAGACGTATGTACCGACACGCTATTTATTGGCAATTTGTTGGGACCGGGGTTACAAAGAACGGTCGTTAATATTATATCAATATCGTACTCGATTTAATCGAAGCACTGCCACCGCCCTCCGACCACCACAGTGCACACGTTACACGGTATTGCGGATAATCATTATTGTAACATTTGCAATATAATATCTTCTTCTGCGGCAGCCCGGAGTCAAATTGTTTCGAACCGAGCTAGAAACGGAAATTAAATGTTCTAGTGATCATTAGTCGATCATCAAATTATCCGTAATTACAGGTCCAATTTGTATTTAATAGTGTGATTCGAGGTCGTTGTGGTTGACAATATTGCTCCGGTATTTCGTCCGCGAATATTAAACGTTGCGTCGTCCACTTACAGCACACGCCCGATATATTTCAAAACTGTTCGATTTTTCTCTAGCACGTATATTTCTCTTTCATTCAATTTGCATCAAAAGAAATTAACGATCGTGTAGTGCAGAAATGAAACTGCAGAATCCATTTTTCCTTTAATTTTCCGATTATTGAATCGATATATGATATATGTATTCATTTTCCCCGTGAAAATGATTGTTCCGTAGATGAATTTCATGAAACCGAAGGTAATTACAATTTTATTTCTCGTGGCAGTAATTGTTGCGAATGGAAAACGGAATAACCATTTTTGTTTTATGTTTTATTGAACTTTGAATGTACACTTTTCACTACATTTTGCAGTGTCGCAGAAGGTAGAAACAGGAAATCTTGTTTTGGGGAAATTAGTTCAAGGAACGGGTAGAGTAGAAATACTAATGGGATTAGGGTCACGGAATTTTTTCCGCCATAATCGGTCGAAACAGATTGTCAATATCGTCGTCTCGCAGGTGGATGGTTTTATCGATCGCCAACAATAAATACCGGTCGCCGGGTATTGCCAGCTCGCACGTTCGCCGTTAATTTACGACGGCATGGTATTAGGTCATTATTGAATTCTGTCGGAGCTAGTGGAAGAGCAAAACGTCGCCACCGAGAAGCCGACCTCTCTTGTCGCCAAAATTACGAGGTCACTGGTCAGATTGAACACGCGTGCTTCTATCTGATCCTCCAATCTCTGCCTGGAACCACATCCTCAACGTCAGCTCTCACCTTAACTATTAATTGGTTCCACTCCGTAAGCTCCTCGTCGAGTTTTCTCGAGTCTTCTTAGTCCTCCCACGTTGGCTAATACCGTAGCTTTTACCGTCGTACCTATTACCTCATAAAATATACAACACAGATTTAGTCCTCATCCGTTCCTCTTTCTTACAATCTAATTTCTTGATGTTGCATTAATCCAAAAAGAGAAACTGTTGCTTTTTTAAATTCCTTCTTCGAAAATGAATTATAGTGTTCACAATTAATCTAAGCACTTGCGGGATGTACCACCATTATTAGACAGCGGATGGCTTATAAAAATGTTCAAAAAACGCTGGAGTATTAAATTCAACCTATTTAGTAGGACTCTCTTTGATTTTTATTTTGCATCTATAAATGCTATTACCAATGAAAATAGAATTTTATTTGGTACCACTTTCTTAAAATTTGTCAACAAAGATTGAAAATTGCATAAACATCCGCAGTCTAACCATTATTATTTGTTTCAAAACAACCTCGTAATTGAACGCTCACACTCAGAATATTAAACTGCAAGTCAGCTTTAATTTCCGACTAATCTACTAGGAATTTCCGGGGAGATTCAGCTCAAAGTATAAAAAATGAACGACGATGTTCGTCTAACTCGAGGAAACGAGCACACGGGTTAGAAAAGAGAGAGAACGAGCGAGGAAACCGAAGACCCGATCGCTCGGTCTCGATCCGAGTGGTTGGTGTAGCAGCTGTGCCCTCAAAGCTACTTAATTTGGCAAAATAAAATGTTGGGGAAGTCGTTGCTGGAACGGCTTAATCCGTCGAATACAACGAACCCATCGCGAAGATAGTGTGCGGACTATTGATGGCATCAAATCCATCAGAGAATCTATCTAAACTTAACCCTATTTTAACTGGAAAATTAAACATTTCTTTCGACCTAGAATAATTCCATTCTAGATACATTCTTTTCTTTGTATGGATACGAAATTGATATAATATCCCAAATGTTTAGTTATTGATTAGATACTAACATATTTAATAATGTAAACAATATTTTGAATAATGGTACAGCAATTTTTAGTGGCGCCTCAGAGTCGCCACTCGAGTGCTAATAGTGTAGCCTCCAATCCTCTACGAATGAAAAAATCAGGAAGATTCTAGACTGGGAAATTAATTTTTGTATCGAAACACGGAATTGCTTATAGGGAGACCACGGATTTTATGCATTCATGACGAAAATGAATTGGTGAAATCCAAATCTGAAAAATATATTTTTATTTAATTTCTACTTCTGACAACTGAAATGGGACATTTTTACTTTACATTAATTTCGCAGTCTACTTGTACAGTGACCCCCACTAATATTCGGACACTTTTAAAAAGACGACAACATTTTTAATATTGGACCATACGATTTGAAATTTCTTGGGAAGTTAGAACAATTGGTTTCCTGCACAACGTGTGTCACGTTATGACAGGTGGTTCAGCCATCAATAATAATTGATAAAATCAAGCATGCTCAATATATATTTTCTGAATTTCTTTGAATATTTGCCAAGTAATGTTGCACGAGAAATTAAATATCAAATACTATCGTTGATAATTAATATTGAACTGTCGTATATTATACCACATGGTGAGCGATAAAATTAAGGAAAATCAATAAGATCACAGAGAGTGTTCGGATATGTTCGGGAGCGCTCGGATAGCTTCGGCATCCCTCATACATGTAGCGCGGAGATTACTTTCTTACAGATTGCAATCCGCTTGATTATTGCATGTGGAGCGTAGTCGAAAAAAAGGTAAATGCAAAGCCACATAACACGAAAGATTCTCTACGAGCCTCCATTATAGAAGTGATGACAAATATGGACAAAGAGGAGATCAAGCGAGCCTGCAATCGATTCAGGTCCAAACTGGAGAAGGTCGTAGCAACTGATGGAGACTACATCGAGTAATTCAATTGTAAATATCATTTACTACTGCTGTACCAAATAGAGTTGGAATATATTGATATTTTCCTTGAATTGGAATCGTTTTTCTGTATGTAATGACTTTTCCGGATTTATCTCGACGGCCCTGTACATAGAGCCATTTAGACTTTCGTGGCCGACTGTACAGGCTCGGCATTAACGAGATTATAGAGAGCAGTGGATCCGATTATGCGATCGTTTCATTGGCTGGTGACTTAACTCCATTCCATTGGCGCGGGAGGAGGGATAATGGGGTGGCGTGGGTGGATGGCAAAGCCGCACGATTTTAAGGGAACCGTCGGGTTGTCCTCGCGAGGGTGGAAAACATTGAATTTACAATTAGCCTGGACGCTAATGACGAAGTATAGCAACCGAAAAAACGCGGGCGGTAGAGAAAAAAACAGCGGAACTGGAACGAGCAGTAAAAAAAAGGATATGCAGGAGGGTGGAGAAGAGAAGGAGGAGAGAGGAAGGAAAAGAAAAGCCGGGATGACGATTCGGCCACTCGAATCTTAGTCGAGCCGAGAAGACATTTCTCGTGGAAAACAAAATACGAAGGAGACTCGCGAGAGAAAAAAGAAAAGCCACCGGCGGCGGACGCGGGGGCGGAGAAGAGGAGCGGGACGAGTGGAAACGTCGGTGCCTCGATGGAATTTACTGCTCGCGTCGGAAGTATTCTAAGAGGGTTGCTTCCACGCTGCTGGATAACAGAAAGTGGAAGCCAGCGCCTAGATGGTTTATTTGAATGCCTACTTCAGCGCTGCTGTGGCGGCACGACCTTTTACGCCGCCACCCTCGCGTGTGTTCACGGAATCGTCTCGCATCCCTCCTCCCCTCTTCAGCATACATATTACCTGAAACTGGTTCATGGTCTTCGACCTCCTGGCCCCGTGTCGAGCAAATCCCCGTTATCCCATTGTATCGCGATTCCCGATCCGCTAATGATCACCGACACGTATGAATCATTCATCATGTTTTAGATCGATTCGCAAACTCCCAGATAAAGCGGACATTAATTACCTCTGAATGGACACCGGAAATCACCGAATCTACAGGTTTTACTTGCGTGAGAAATTATTTAATTTTTCTCTCCAGTTTTTTCTATGGAAGTTGCATTAAATTGCGACAAATGTGATCTACCAGGTTTTGAACAAACATGTATTTGCTCTTGTAATAATTTGAACAGCTTGAAAATAAAATAGCAGGTAGGAATAACATGGCAACCAGTTATTTGTACAAAATCCGTGGAATTTAAGCATTGCACATCGCGGACGAAATTTTTAGAATTTCCTGCATCAGATTTCGATCTCTCTCATAATTGTTTGAAATCGCTAGATATTGTATTTGCATATTTTAAAATATCTCTGGAACGCCCACAGCGCTGTCGTTGAACATACACACCATCGCGATACGTAATTGAAATATCGAAACGCAATTTTGAATGAGTTGAAAGACAGGCATTGTTCGTCGGAAAAATGCATAGTCACTGGGAATTGTTCGGTAACGTCGATTCGATCCCGTGAATTATCAGTTCTATGGATTTCGGTGGATCGCTTTGGTGTCGGCGCGATCGCTTTGGTGTCGGCGCGATCGCGTGTTAATTGGCGCGCCGATTTCAATAGTTTCTTGTTAATTAGTTCGATTTGTCCATGTCGAAAATCCCGGCGCGCCGGCTCGAACACACTTTTTCATCTACGCTTCCATGAAATATTCATCGAGCTTCTCTCTGATTTATTTACGATTGGCGCCGAATAATGCAATCGCGTCGATTTTTTTTAACCACCCCGCTCCCCTCGCCATACTCTTTCCCCTTTTCGTTCCAATTTACAATAGTAATCGCGTACAATTAAATTTGTGCACTGCGAAGAACTTCAACTCGTCCACTCATCGTTATACCATTCGTGATTTTGTAAAAATGTTTAACGAAGTTTATATTCTCGCTTTCAGAATGTGAAAGAACTCTTTATTCGAACGAAAAAGAAATGAAAAAGTGGCCTTATGAGAAATGACGTTATCAGCAGACTGCGGATCTCTATGCAAAATAAAAATGTTTTGCATTGGATTGTGGGACGCAGGAATAACATAAAAATTGATTTCATACCGTAACGACTTCGTTATATTAAAAGCAACGATACAACATTCTTGAATTTTTTTCATCTTTTACTGTTTTATATTTCACGAAACCAATTTCTTCATAAATGCATAAAGTAGGGTTTATACAAAAACCGGTTTACGGATTTTAACTTTCCCATGAAACTGGTTTCGAATTTTTACAGATAGAAAACCAGACATATTTACAACTTAAGATAGAAGTTCTTAATTTTTTTATTTATAATAATTCACAAATACAATAAAGGAAAACATAAGGTACATATGCGTACATACATAAAATTATTAAAATAAAAAATTAACAAACTAATACCCTTAAAAAATCACAGAAATTAACAAATGTTTTATATTTATGTAAATTATTATTTTACTTCTTTCTTTGTTTAATAAAATATGACTTCAAAAAGCAAAGAATGAATTTTTTGCTTAGTCGTGTCCTTATTTTGGACACAAAATGACCAGAAATAGAAAAAACTCGCTCACTTGTTCTTCTATTTGTAGCCCAAAAAGACCAAAAACTCCTTTAATGTTTGAGGACTAGAGGAAGCCACTTCTTCAGGTTTTTTCAGATATTTATTTATTGCTATTTCCATAGCATTTTTCATCATAAATATGTCTTGATTTCCTTCTTCGTCACTTTTTTAAAGATCGCAGTCATCTTCTGTAGAATAATTTTTATATAATCTTGATAATATCTGTCGGAAGAAATTTACTAGAAGATACATATAAGTGTTATGTATAAATTTAAAACCGGGTTTTTTTACTGGAAAACCCGATTTTCGATTTACATAATTTTCTTTTAAAAACCGACAAGCCCTAGCATAAAGATCCGCAGTCTAGTTATCAGCTGTGTATAGACAAAGTCAGGCGGAAAACTGTTAAAAATTGATAGAGTTAAAGTGTTGCCCGACACAAATTGTATCTAGAGGAGATTCATTTAAAGTTAACTTATTGCGACCGTAACTTCGTTAGCACCGAAAATTTCTTCATAAAATTTTTATACGTTATTCCTGGGAGTGTGCCTGATTTTCTGAACCTTACAAAGGTGTGCTCCTCTCTAGCCCTTATCCATTGTTCCTCCCCTAGTACTGCGAAAAATTCGTCGAGTCACGTTAAGCAGCCCGCCGTCTTATCACGAATTCTGGACCAGACTTGGTGACTGCGCCGTTCAGCCTTGCTACAGGGAGGATAAAATCGAACGGAGTCGGTGTAACGAGGATCTCAGGGGTCGCAAAACGGGAGTGATCTAGACAAACGACCGTGCGGTCAAGGAGTGACAGCTTCGAGCTATCCGCCATGACAGAGAACTTGTTCGTCCACGCGTTCCTGGGGGACTTCTACTGCTGCCAGCGGCGTGATGGACCTTGCACGTTATTATCCTTGCGTCCCGGACATGCCCTTTGAGCGATGGGAATTTCCCTCTGACTTTGCATCGATCGATTCATTGTACCCCGGGAATTGATAGCCGGAGAATTGTTTTACATCTTATCCGGGTCCTTGTATCCCCTCGCTCGAGTTCATTGAAACTTAACCGCTGCTCTGGATGAAATTTCACCCCGCGTGAATTTCCCTCGATTATTATTGAGTAAACCCTCTTTAGAATTTTAATTTGCTCCGGTTTTGATCGTGGCTTAATCGTTTAGGATTTGCTGCAATTACTTGCCCTCCATTTTATCTTTTTTATCCCTCGTTAAACTGACTCGACTGATCTTTAGTAATAGTGCCTACTTATTATGGGATTATTCACCCTTAATATTCATCGATTTAGTTCACTCACATAACAACTTAGTTGCGAATAAAAAAAATATACGAATTGATTGATTCGTCCAAATATCTTAGATAATGCTTAGAAGTGAAGAGAGAAATGCTTATAAAGTCATGAGTTTCCACCGTCATATTATTCCCACGAGAGAGACATTTCGTGCAAGCAGGCATTATCAACGAAAATTCATTATTTGCGTATTGCACACTGTTTTCCATTAAATCGGAACTTCTCCTAACAATTCATTCAACTACTGCATTCCAATTAAAATGGAGTCCGTAATAATTGTCTCGCCAATGCCAGCAATATAATCTTCTCGAACAACGAAATGAAATTGAATTACGCGGCTACAATTAACGAACTTTATTTTCTTGAAACCCGATTGACGGAATCGATAATTACTGACATAGATTTCATTGCCTTTTATAAACTTCTTCGGAGTTGCAATTGAAGTTACCTAGCCGGTGAACACTTATACTTTTGTTATGATAATTACTAATTCCGACTAAATCTTCTCTAAGAACTGCGATTTCGAACTGGTGAAAAAATGAGTTAAGACCAGAATAAATGGACTTGCCAAAATTCAGAGAAATGATACTTCGCGTTGGCGTATTATACATATATGATAAAATAAATTACGCAGGGAAATACTTTAATTTCAATCTAAATGGCCGCACAAATCGTAATAAGTTATGAATAATTCACTGGTAGATAATGCCCGCGTCACAGATGTCTCTCCCTTCAAAAATCCATTTGTCCTCATGGCCCAGGAGGATTAAACAAATTCAGCCGGCCTCGAGCGCCGGGATTTAGGGCTGCCTAACGTTTATCGCGCGAAGAAAAGGCCGATGAATTTTTCCCGCTTTTCCAGAAGACTGACGAACCGTATCGGGCGGTACGTATGCAAATTCGGTACGGCGACGAGCGATGACAAAGGAAAAAAGAGAAAAAGGAAGAGACAGCCGAGGGATGCTGCTCGGGAGTGGGGCGGTGGGGGTCGATGGTATTTATATTCATGTGACTGCTCGCGACGGTGTCCCAGAAAAAAAAGGGGGAGGTTCGTTACAGCATTACCTCGTTCCGATCAATTTCCAAAGTCAATTGAAGCGGAGATCACCCCTGGGAAAAGGAAATTTAAAGGGGACCGCCCTGCCTTGTCGCGTTCCGATACATTCGATTAAAGATCACCGACCCCGATAGGCTCGTTCGTTTTAATTTCCTCGCTACCCTCCCGTTTTGCCATTCGTTCGAAATACTTGGCTCAGATGGCGAAGTTTTCCCCACCGTGAAGTTAGTCCCCGCAACATTTCGCGGAGTTAATTTCCTCGAAAGTTTGTTGACCAACCAAAACCTCAGGCGAGATAATCTTTAGTTACACGTAAATGTGGCTTGCGGAGAAAATGACTTTGAAAAATATTAATAAATCTGAACGCTCGTTTTGAACAACACTTGTGAATTTCGCAATAAATCTTTTAAAACGAGCTAATTTGAAAAACAACACTCCCTGATAAAGTATCCCCGTGGAAAATCAATAAAATGTTGAGGTAAAACGATCCAAAGGAGGGCAGTGCCGGAAATCCCGGCGCAAACGTCTTCGACAAGCCGCGAGACGTTCCGTCGTCACAGTTCCGAGATCAAACACGATTAACCATCTAGGACGACGATTTTTCGTTCTGGCAAGGAAACTTTGTTCTCGAGGGTGGGGCGGGGAGAGGCGAGTGGAGACACAGTAACAGAAAGAGGATAGAGAGGAGCGCGCGACGCTACGGGGAAAATATCCGAGGAGCCGGGCGAATTTATCGCGAGTAGTCGTGGGTCGCAGAAAAGAACAAAGAATTTAGCAAACTTTTGTGGTCATCGATAAAGGTCGATAAGTCGACCGAATGAAATTAGACGTTGCTGAAGACCGAGCCGAAAAGGCGGGGCGAGGACGCGCGAGGGTGGAGGAAGACCAGTCGTCGTTGGAAAAAGTCGTAAATAGAGAGAGGGATGGTGTCAGGGCTCGACGAGAGGCTCAAAGGGAATCGTCGACGATGGGAGCACGGGATTACGGGTAGGCGTGGTCGTTTTCAAGCGTTCTTCATCTTCCGCTGGGAGACTTCGATCTTTCCTGAAACACCCGTTCCCCGTTGGAAAACGGAACGAATTGCGTTCCGCATCGTACTTAAGGCTTGCTCCTTTACGAAGTCTGAAGTCCTCCATCTTTGCGTTTCCTTTCGTCGGCGAACGGAATCATATTTAAATTGCAATATCCTCTACCCCACCGGCTACCGCCGTTCCCGCTACCGCCGGCTACTATTTATCTTCTTTTAATTACGTTCAATTACGAATCGGAACGAATTGCTCGATTGCTTCGGTCTACCAAAGTATCGCATCAAAAGAGCCGGCTGAATCGAAACTACCACCGCTGCTGCTCCTCTCTGTACACGTCGACCAGATCTCAATAAATAAATTACCTGCCAACGACGTTATTGGAAGCCGCTATTAATTGGACTGCTAGTTATTCCACCGCGAATTTCTCACCCGGAATTCGCGGAGCGCGCCGTTTCGCGTCGCGAAATGCTGCTCCGGTTTACCTAAGCGACTGTGATCGCTAGATTGCGCACTTTTTCACCGTCGCCGTTCAAGGTCTCTACACGATTTTTTCAATGCGGGTCTTTACAACGCAACCAGCTAATTGTTTATCGAAATACATACATATCATACGCTGGGATCTTCAAGTTGAAGTTTCGCACGAAATTATTTTCTAAACTTCTAATGTTTTTTACTGTTTTAAATGACACTATTTTTTTCATAAAAAATCCGCTGTTTAATCATTACAATTATATGCATTTCTGACGAAAGTGAGTGATTGAAAACATTAAATGATTTTCAAAATACTGTTATATTATTGCCAATCTATGAAATTATTATGTAAAGGAATGATTTTTTATGTAACACCAATTTGTTGCGATTAAGGTGCAACATATTTATTTTAAATATTCGTTGCAATATGAATGCAGGCAACGAAACCAATCAGTTCTCCACGTAATAATGAATAAATTAATTTTTGAGCAGTTCCCATAATTCCGCAAAACGAGGCAGCGACTCGATTACGCAGATGCAATAATCAGACAATTGTTCCAATCCGTTATTACATTCTGTTAATAATGCGTATCATAAAATGATATGAGTTTACATTTTTATCGAAACATTGAGGGAAACAAGAATCAATTCACATTTTATTCTGTTCATTGCAGAAGCTTTAAAACCACACAGTAAAATAACTGTAAACACACAACAAATATAAATTTTCTTTTTCTACTGCGTATACACCTCGTGTATTTTGCGACGAACGTGGACAATTTTTATTGAAACTCAACAGTACAGTCATTAACCCCTTGCCTTACGATATCGTGTCTGACTCGTGATGAAGATTTTGGACAGATTTTAATAAAAATGTATGTCAATAATTTCCTATAATTCTATTTTGGTTTTGTTAATGTACAGCTACCGGAGAACATATAGGCATACAATAGAAAGTTGTCTCCTGTTTTAGGAAATTACGATGTACAAATAAGTTCTGATCATTGAAACCGTAAAATAAATCGTAGGGCAAGCGGTTAATATCGACGACGTTTATTTTCCTGCGGCGACGATGTTCTCGGGACATTCGGAAGGGCGTGCGACGATCGTGATAATCGTTATTATTTCAAATAATCACGGGCGGCGAAGTAGAATTATTCGAGCCGTGGGTCAGACGGAAACGCCAGGGACAATTATGCGTTTAACGAGAAGCGTTCTTCCGCCGGAACAAAGGTATTTCTTATTGGGGACCTTTCATCCGCGTGCCGAGTGTCGTATTCTTCTTTTGTCGTGAATTTTCGCTGCAGGAAGAGAGAATGCGCGACATTGACGTTCCGTCGCGCCTCTTCTCCAGCAACGCCGAGGGAAAAGGTTGTCGAGGATGCACCCCCGGTTTCTTGCGAGGAAGCCCTCCGTGCGACGGGCGTTCCTTATCGATCGCGAGCGTTCAGTTCGTTTCGCCGAATGCAAATGCAAGAGACCGTAAGTAATTCGTCGAATAAAAACGTCCGTGTTCCCCTGTTCCTCCCGTTACCCGTACCTCGAGCATTGCGCATCTGTTGCAACTACTTATTTCGTGTCGTTACTACGAATCAGGTGAAATGCACCGGAGCCAACGTCTTTCGATCCCCTTTTTTTCCACCTCGTGCCTTCCTGCCGTGCTACTTTATGGCCGCGTCAACGCGATTATTAGCAATCCGCCGGGAGTTTATGCAAATTCGCATTTTCCTAATTAAGTCTACGGCAATTGAGATTAAGCGGAGCTCGAGCCCCTCGCGAGTCTATCGAGCAAATGAAACGGGAACATTAGAATGCGTGAAATAGTGGCAACATTTGTACTTACCCCCATCTATACCGAAACCGAAGTCCACAATATGAAAGTCAATGTTTATGAAACCCTAAAGGATTCCTAAATTTCTAGGAAATTGGTCGCTAATAATCTCGCTGTTAAGGGAGTAGACTCCTTTTTCCAGGATTGCAAGGCTGCGAGATTCGCGTTCTCATTTCTCTCGATAATACAAAAATGGGGTTTTTCAGTAGTCGAAAACGCTAGATAAAGGATTGATCTAGGCTGCTGTCACTCTCAAAATTCCTATTTTTTCGTTTACGATGCGTAATGTAGCTATGAAAACAGCTACATGCTGCCGAATAATGCAATTTACGCCTCGTAAACGAAGAAATAGGACTTTTGAGGGCGATAGCGCCCTAGAATCGATCTTTTATCTAGCGTTTTTGACTACTAAAAACCCCATTACTGATTTTTGTATTACCGAGAAATAAGAACGCGAATCCCACACCCTTGCAATCCTGGAAGCTTGTCCACCGCCTTAATGCGACCATATTAAAATAAACTGTAAATAAATAAATAAATGACATTTGTACTGTGAAATTTTGGATGGTTAGATCTACAAACACGTCCCACTCGACAATAAAATGCGACGACCTTGTGTACAGAAGAGCGGATCGAGTATTTTCGGGGTGTGGGTTCACGCGGCGCGGATGTGAGCAAACTTTGGTAATCTTTGATCGTCGGTGTTTCCATTTTTCCGGACTATGCCGTATAATTTGAACGACCCGATGTTTACTTATACATACATTCCTGTGCAACGTGTATGCAATCACTTCGCGTGTTATGGGATTTATATTTTACGGCAGCAGTTTTACGACACCGTATATCCTGCAAGTAAATCAAATGAAATATTTATATTTACGAGGATCACTCGGCTACGAAGCCGGGTGTGCCGCGCGTCGGCTAGCAGAATTGATTCAGGCTTTCGAGATCGCACTAAACTTGATCCCATCGCTACTCTTTATCTGCGAGGCTTTCGGTTTATCCTTTTGTCGATGCGTGGGCGTCGCGCACCGAATAAACCCGAGGCGACTGTAAAGCAACTTCGAACGACCGGTAATAAACTTGTCACGTAAATCACCGATTATCTACCCCGATTATTCACTTGTCCGGGATGCTAGTATGTGCACACGAGAAGAAGAGAGAGACAGAGAGAGAGAGAGAGAGACATCCTTAGCTCCGCGACGAGATCGAGAACTTTAATCGACACTCGGTTTCTAATTTCTCGGCTGTGTATCGCCGCGGATCGATCGGCTAATCTTCCGGAACACCGATCAAAGGCGAATCGTGTCGATTTTACGCTTCTCCGGCGGCCCGTAAAACCTCGCCCGCGATAATTTTACCTTTTTTCTTTATTCTACCTGCACGATGCTCTCAATACACATCAAACATCTTTAAAAGTTCACTCACTTCTTGACGCTGGAGCTTTATAGCCACAGTGGTCCAGGAGTCCACCTCTTCTGGCCAAAATTCAATTTTTCGACTTTCAAATTTCAGAAAAATTATAAAAAATCTTTAACACAAAGCTCTGTACAAAAATTTTGAGAACCAAGGTTACTGCACTTCAAACTTTAAGAGAATGGGGCAAACAACAATTCGATCTTCTTTAAGCAAGACATAATTGCGCGCGACTAGTTTCGGCAGTCGGCGGACAGTAAATCGTGGAGGGTCTTTTCATCGAGGTCTTGAGGGAGCGGTCTAATGAATCTGTTTCAAACGCGGAAGGTTACGGCATTAAAATAGCAGAAACGACGAAGAAGTGAATGAGGGGTTTGGGGATAGACAAATTTCCCGGGGAAACTTGAAAAGCGATAACGAGACTGCTTTCCTACGGCTCTGCCTCTTTCCTCTTCATATTAGCGGCTCGCATCTGGGTGCTCGTCTTTCTTTTCGGTCCGCAGGAGATCGTTGTAACGCGGTCGGCTATTTCGACCGGGAAGAGCCCAGGCCAAATCCTGTTTAAAGTGTCTTTAAGATATTATCTCTCTCGAGGGTGGAGAGAGAAAGAGAGAGAGAGAGATGAGAGAAAACCGGCGTCCACACGCCTACGCTCGTCTAAAACCCGGCTGATGTACCAATTTCGGGGTAAATATTTCTTTCTTCCAATTTCCCTCGAAGCTTCAGCCACGGAATGCTCGGGTATGTCGTCCCGGGAACTTTGTATTCATTACGGAATCTCGTCAACCCCTAACCTAAACAAATTGCTTCTCGTCGCGGCCGTTTGGCGGCTCCGCATCGATTCGCGTGTGCTATTTCTCTCCAGCTAGGATAATTTGCCTCGAAAAATTTATCGAGCACCCGTCCCGGCTCGTGAACGTCGTTTTTGGCTCCTCTTTCGAGCCTTGTTTCCTCTCCCTGCGCGGAATTATCGATCTTCTTAATGTTTAATTACTAATTACCCCTCGCTGATGGTGGGCTTTAACTTCTAATGAATTCCGGACTTTGATCATCGGTTAATTAATTACGCTCGTTTCCTGCAGTTTGGTTTTTTCGAATTTTCATCGCCGATTCCTACGAAAACGAGCTTGATATTTCCGTGGAACGTTTTTTTCCGGCATTAGTTCGCCCCTCAACCAATTTGTGTAATTACTTTTTTAACTTTCTCGAGTACCGTGGATCTTAAATTTGTTTTATTTAGTCTTGTAATTGATGGTTCAACTTTCTTGTGGAGTAATCATTTTCCAATGATTATCCTGTTTTTATGGAGACGTTTAAAGACTGTTTCGGTTTGTGGGAATTGGATTGTTGCTTGAAACGTGATTGATGCAGTAACTTCATGACGTAATGTTCATGTTTGGTTTGTAACATCGTAATGGCGGTTTGCATATCCAAACACGCACACCTATGTAGATACACAACTAAGTTTCACGAGAACCTCGAGTATCAATATTGAATTATGAAGTACGAGAACAAAATTTAATAAAACATCTATTAAAATTATCTAATAATATCTGAAATCTAACATCTAATAATAAAAGAGCCGAAAGCTGTATAAATGAATTCTGATCATTGCTTCTTACCAATTACACGACGTATTTTATTTCTGCAACAACTTTCAAAATTGCTTAATATTTAATTTTTTTAAATCATCGTTATTTTCTTTTGTATTTGTTGTAAATTTGGTAGAATATCACCAATTACTCTTTCGAAATTTTGCTTCGAAGTTCTCACAGGAGAATCGTGCTGATCTGTACAACGTGCTTCGAAAGATATTCAAGCATTCTTCCGACATTCATTGTTTCTCCATTTCTGCGGATTTCTTTTTCTTTAGACGCTCAAGAAACCGGTCATGCAAAGCACGCCGGAAGTCCTATTATCTTTCCACGTATTTTACCATTCTACTCCTCCTCCCCCTGGCCAAACGTCTCCGTTTCCACGTAAATAAACTTCGCCCCCCATCCTTGAGAAACCCGATTTAAAATTTACATTCTGTTGCATTCGAGCACCATCGGATATGGCATGCATAAAGCTGTTGTCCTGCGATAGTGCTTCCTCGAAGAATTAATACTAAAATATTCACGGTCTGTTATTACGCTCCAGAGAAAAGCAAGCCCCTGCTACCACCTCTCGCTCGTCCCGCGATAATACTATATTGAAGCTCGAGCATTGCAAAATTAACGGGATCGGATTCCACTTTGGTATCCGATGGCTATTCAGGAATCAACGGCACGAAAATGAACAATTAGAGTCCCCGTTGAATATGCAACAAATGGTACTCGGATCCTCGAGTTCTTGCGGGATCTATTTTTCTCGTCACGAGCACGTCAGATCCGTGGAACGATAAAGCACGCTCGCTCGTTCTTTCCGATAATCCTCACGCAACTAATCCAGAATAGAATAAGAATAGAAATATTTTTCTTCGCGCTGCTTTGAAACATTATAATTAGACCGCGGATTTTATGCATTTATGACAAAAATCGTACAATTTAAAACAGCGGAGGTATTAAAAAGATTTAAGGCCACCAGTGTATTATAGTTTCATCTTAACAAGATAAATCAAAGGAAGAACGAAATTTTTATTTGGCCCCTGTGTCTTGCAATCAATGCAAACATTTTTTATTTTGCTATGATATATATGATATACAGGGTGCGGCGCAAATTAGTCCCCACGATTTTTCAGCCCATTCGGGTAGTCGGACAGAAAAGTGTTTCGTACCAAAGTTAATCAGTATTTAACGGACAAGAAATTGCAATTTTTTAAATTAAAAAAAAATCAAGGTCGCTGTCATATCTTTTAATGGAACTGGATATTTTTAACTTCATAATATTGTAGGCGACGCGACGTCGAAACGAATTCAACGACCTGCTATACGATGACTTTCAGATGACCTCGAAAGAAAATATCGCCATGAATCAATTATCAGAATATTTGAAATATTTCGACGGTACGTAATAGCAACGCCTCGCATTTAGAGGTAAATTAGCCACAAATAGAGATCCACTCCATAATGGATCCGAATCACCACTAAAAAGGAACGAAGCAAGAAAGTGTGAATCGATAGAAGGACCTGCATCCGTCTTCTTATCCCGGGAATTAATATTTCGGCGCTCGAAACGGATAAAGCCGGAGACCGACTAAAAAGATATCTGTCGCAAATTCCGCGGAGGCGTCACAAAAGGCAGCAATCTCATCGGCGCGGCGCGGCGGTAGGAGAAAAGGCGCAGGATAAAATTCCAGGCGAGATTTGCGAGTAAACCGCTGGAAGGATGTCTGAAGATGGGCGAGGAGGCGAGCAGGAGAGCAGTTCGCTCGAAGATTTTCACGGGGAAATCGAGGCGTTCGCTTTCTTCTCCGTGGGGCCGGGTCCCGGGGAAAAGCGGTGAATGTATTCCTTTCCCCCTTTTTCCGCCTCTTTTCGCGAGCTCGAACGAGAAGTAGGCCTGAAAACGACGACCCCGCCGCCGGACCATAGAACGTTTTCATGCGAGAGCCAGCCAAGACTGGAGCCAAGATGAGCCCGCTACAGTTTGTTACGCCCGTATTGTGGATTTTCTTCTCTTTTTTTTTCCTTTTTCGTTCCGACTCTCCTCCGTTTCACCCTCTCTCGCCGCACCCCCTCTCCGCGCCGTCCCCATTTTCCTTTTTCTTTGGTGAACGGAATGACGGAGGCGCCGTCGCTCGGAGGCGCTCATTTCCTTCCCATAAATCCGCCGAGCGCGGTAATGGTCGACAGGCAGACGATCGCGATTGTTCGCGGTAATTTGTCGTTCCACGCTCTCGTATCGTGTGTCATAACAGTCGATCGTACTTCCGCTACCCCGTGCTCTTTTACCCGGCACGCCTGATTTCGGCGGTGATAGTGCGAGTATCTTCCTAAAGAGGATCTGCAAACCGTGAACGCAACCTTCGCGGAGTCGGAGCACGGAGTGCATCGAACGATCGAGCATTATTTTCGCGAAATCGGTACGTGGTTCCCGGACGATAGGAAAGCTTTGTTTTGCTGTTCCACGTATTTTGAATGTCCGTATTTCGTTCTTGTTCGACGTCGCGTGTAGATTTTATAAATTCATGGGAAATGCTGTCTGTGAAGCGCCACGTAGAATGTATCTCGAACTGGTTTAAGAACATTGTTTTATTCTGAATGTATCGCAAAAAGATGAGCACGTGAAATTCAACATGGTAGACAGATTAAAAAATGTCGAAACATTATTTTGAACGGGCTTCGTTCAATTTATTGGAATCATTAATCCCTTGCAGTATAAGATCGAGTCAGAACCGTAAAATAAATCGCGGCGCAAATGATTAAGGAATTGTGTACTAGAATAGAATGAAAAAATCGCGGAATTCCAATGAGGCGTTATGCAGTTCGGCGTAGGCAAGTTTCGCGCAAGAAATTATCCCGGTTTTCGTCCAGGGGAGAGAAATTACGGCGAAGAGGGTTATACTCGGGGGTTCTAAAAGGGGCGGAAGCAGGGGTTCCTTAAAATGGCAACAAAGTACCGGCTAATCTCGCCGAGACAGGACGAAACGCGCGAGAGAGAGCGAGAGAGAGGGAGAGCAAGAGAACGCGGGCGCGCGCGTGCTGGCGCTGGCGGGGTCGCCCGGTGTGCTTTGCTTTGCAAATGCGATGCAACGTGCATGATGCACTCGCGGCCGACTTATAACGTTTCCGAAATCAACCCTGCTGGGTGCAACAACAACGCGGACCACACCTTCCTCATGCATATTCGCAGCCCGGTTTATGGAGCAACTTAGTTTATAGCCGGCCGACGACGTTCGTGTGCGTGTAATGTACACGCACTATTAATTCTGCGACGTCCGCGCGCACCTACGCGTTCTGACAGAAATACCGCGGCCTCTTGTTATCGCTGTAATTCGTCGAATTACCGACTTCCAACGTATTCATTTCCCGAGATCCACGGGTACCTAAACGAGCCGGCACTGGCCGTCGCACAGCGGAGTATTTGCCTCGGAAATTTGGAAACAAAACTATTTCAGTAGTATTTTAACATTAAACCTACCGACCATCGAAAGTGACTAATGTGTATGGTATTATAGAAATAACAAGATTAAATTTATTTATATTTTGTGCCAGTTTTACTGTAATAGGGGAGAGTTGCCTAATGCGTACTGGTCACCTAAATCGTACCGGCTCATTTTTTTTTGGTAACTAATTAATGTTCGCGACTTCTAATGGTAAAAATATAAAGCGTTTATGGAGTCGGTAATATAGGACACAACTTGTGTTATCTCGATTGATCTCGCGCCAACCTATAGAAGCCGGAAGGTTTCAAGTAAGTTCGATGTAAATTTTAAGATAAATTTCAATTAAATACTATAATTGATTAATACATTTTGTGTTTTCTTTGAAATATATTTAATACACCATCTTTATAGTAAGTTTATAATATTATAATTTATATAATCTTTTCGGTTAGATAAATAATATTTCTATCAGTTCGCTTAGTTTCCTACATCGTACCGCAATTGAAACTCTTAAATCGTACCAGATTTAAGAAATCATACTGAAATTTTATCAGCAGTCCCTACAAAAGTGAAGTTATAGCTATGAAATAAAAACAAATTGAAAGGAAGAAAATTTTTTGTAACGCACCATCTACAAGTACGAGAATTGTTTAAATTGCAAAATTGCTTTGTTTTTAACAATTGATCGAACCTGTGCGCCGAGAACATTACATAAATTCTATTCATTATCTACGATCGACAAAACGGAATATTTGTAATTATTACACTGTGGATCTTTATGCAAAATATACATCGTGATTTCCAGCGATAAAATGAAATGAAACTTGAAAAATGTATGAAAGTTATACAATATTATACAGAATGTAAAGAATATGGAGCAAAGAATGGTACGGCGGAACTCTATTTATCCTAATCTTTCGTGGGACACGATGTTTCGGATAATATCGTTTCATCATTGGTATAATAGGAGCGGATGTTCATATAACTGGATATACTAACCTATTTGAATACACGGACGAATGTTATGTTATGAGTTCGGATAAGCAGTATATGCCGCGAGCAGTGAGTTCGCATAATAACTCAGCTACGAGTTCAGTAGATTGGACGTTGTCCGACGATGCTGGTTCGGATAAATAGAGTCCCACTGTAATTATCCTTAATCGTAGAGTGACTGATTACTAGACTGCGGATTTTATGCATTCATTACAAAACTGGGTAAGCACAATTTAAAGCAGTGGACATATTAAAAAGATTTGGAGACATCAGCGTATTGGCTTCATCTTAATCAGACAATTAAAAGAAGAAAGAAATTTTTATTTCGCTCCTGTGTCTTGCAATCAATACAAACATTTTTTATTTTGCATAAAGATTGCATTTCTGACAAAAAAAATCGGTAGGTACAAATTAAAAATATTTAACATCTCCGTATAGAGTGTGATCGAACCTATTAAATAAACCTATTAAAAAAAGATTCTATGATATAATATCTTACCCATTTTTACAAATTATGCTTTCACAACGCAGATAAAGGGAGACCAATAATTTTATAGTATGCAAAAATAGTAAATGGGTGAATTTTCACCCTGAGGTACCTATGAGGGTTAAGGTTCTGTTTTCGAGAAAAGTGAGTTTGAAATCTCAGCGAATACTGTTGGATAAGAATTGTCTGATCATGGCCAACCAATTCTACTTCTTGTGAATCCAACGCTAGCCCAACACACCTTCAAGCTCATTTTCTCGAAGAACCTTAAACCAGAAAACATTCTTTCTTCTCGACTTGTTCTGGATGTATTTCGTAAGACTGAAAGTCCAATGACGGGACTGAACGTCTTTATCTTCGGATCTACTTATTGCTGCGAAGAGGATAAAAACGAGAACGCGGAGTTGGCTTGAAGATCGTGTGGGTGGAGGTGGTCGGTTTGGGTTTACCGCAATGCATATGCGGTAAATCAGTGCAGATGAGCAGATATACATGTATACGTGGCCCACGGACGATCAGTGGCCATCGGGCATCGCTGGGGTGGAAAAGGGCGGGCGCGGGTGCACTGGGGTGCACGTTGACCGATAGTAGGACAGAGGGGGCCGACGGTTGCAACAACGTACCGTACACAGATTATATACGCGTTTGCATACATGAAACCCATGTACACATTCCCGATGGCCTGGCCTGGCCTGGGCTTGGCTTATATCACTGTTACCGTTCGATGCGCCGCCGTACCTCGCGCCGCGCCGCACTATGGGACAAACCGATGAAATCTGTGTCAAAATCAAAGAACTTTGGATAGAAATGAGATAGAGCGATGAAATTTTTTTCAAATTGAAGCTGAAACTTTGCAGAATATGGGAAAAATAGGGAGATTATGGTACTACGTTTTTTAATCTTGAAAAAATTAAAGATAAAAATTAAAAATAAGCTCGTCGTTGTTCGCAACTCGTTGAATATACCTTCAAACTAATGGGTTACCAATTCATTTCAACGAGAAAATGATTTCATTAGTTATATTCACAAAAATAGATTTTTTGCAAAATCCTGAGGTCGTAGACAAATTTGAAGACCAGATTAGAAATCAGCGTGAAAAAATCTACAGGAAATGAGAGAAATAGCATGTTAAAAAAAACAATTTTTCCGCGCGAGGTATTGGAAAAACCACAATTTTCTTGAAATTGTGCAAGTGTAACGAATTTTTTCAAGGTTAAAAAACGTAGTACCATGATCTCCCTATTTTTCCCATATTCTGCAAAGTTTCAGCTTTAATTTTTAAAAAATTTGATCGCTCTATCTCATTTCTATCAAAAGATCTTTGATTTTGACACAGATTTCATCGGTTTGTCCCACAGTGCGCCGTTCGCCGAAACGTTTCAACGAGTTGCGAACAACGACGAGTTTTACTATGCCCGTCCCGAGGTCTCATCGAACAATCTGCTGAGTCGGTTCACGCTCTCGCACTTCATCCCCCAGGAAAATCCCGAATTATTAAACAATAACCCAATTAATCCAACCCCAGCTCCCGAGACTCTCGACGGTGTCTGCGAACGCCTCCATAAATTTATTCAGACTCACTCCTTATTGCGATTCTATCCACAAGCCGTCAGAAAAATAGCACTTTATCGTTAATAATAGTGGTTGATACTTCGATCAAACCCGAAAGAAATCTTTTCCGTGTCTAATAGTATTGGATTGGAACGAAAGTTCGTAGCGTTTGTAAATTTTAATTGAAAGCTAAAATTCAGATATTTACTCATAGATTTATTCAATATCATATTTTCCATTCTGTTCTATTACTTTTTGTCATTTTCGAGGTAACTTCTCGTGTTATTGAATAAATACCTAAATTTATGAATAAATACCTTAATTTTATCTCCGATTCTTAATTCGAAAATGCTACGAACTTCGTTCCAACCCAATACTTTTATTTGGAATTTATTATTCGGTTGCCTCATACATAAACATCTTTGATAGCAAGTGTAAATATGTTCTCAGTTTAACTTACAATTGATCAATTGTGATCCTGTACATTCACCATGCACAAATCGCATATAAGTAGACTGCGGATTTTATGCATTTATGACGAATCTGAGTAGATGTAATCTGAAACAGTACAAAGATTAAATGAGTTTGACAATGTCGATGTACTATTTTCAATATATGACAATTATTAATGAAGAAAATAAATTTTTAAGATCCACAGTCTACATGTAACGACTTCGTAATTCCAACGCAGGGATGATGGAATACTTGACAACGTTCGAGTATCTACCCGTCGCTATAATTCTACTTTTTCTTAGGTGAGAATCGAAGCAAACGCGATCAAATTTTTAATTCAACTTCCATTCCGGCGAGGATTAATTCGATTTCGTCACTCGAAATTAGACTTTCCGGAGCGCCGGTGTACGGTTAATGACTAAAAACGTTCGACCGGGTAACGAAACAATAGCGGAAAAAGGTTCTATCTTCCCCGGAGGATTCGCTATTTCGACGTAACGGAAATTCCATTATTCGGATAAGTTTCCACCGGATTGTATCTTCGAAACAGTCGAAAATTTCGTTCGCCGACAATTTATTCGGTGAAATAGAATGGGCTTTTAAAAGGTGTAGGTGAGACCGAGGCTATAAATTCCTATTTCAAAGAAACATATAAAATGACGTAGAAATAGTATAGATATTCTCATCTTTAACTGGTAATTTATTATTCAATTTATTATATTCTAAAATTCTAACCTTAACACTAAACCTACCGAGCTTTAAAAGTAGCCGGTACACGTTTCCTTATAAAAATAACAAGATTAAATTTATTCGAACTTTGTGCTGTTCATATTATAATATCTGCGCTACTAAAGCATCTTTATAATTCCAATAATTGTGAAATAAAAAATCTGGAACCGGTCATTTAACCGGTGGTGGTAGAGGTTTAGTGTTAAAATTAAAATATTGTAATAGCTTTTTATATTTTCTCATTTATTTGTCGTTGAGCGAAGCGAAACTTTTTGCCCCGTTTCGGGCAAGTTGTTCTTACATTGTGGCAAGCTGTTACTAAAGAATAAAATTAACTAATCACTAAAACTTTAATGAAATATCTTATTTGTTACTGTCATAATGATTAAAACCATAACCGGAGACAGTTCCGGTTCTCGTCTAGCCTCGTAAGGATCCGAGTGCTCGCGAAGTGTTTGAAAGTCGAACGCAGATGAGCACTGGCGAATGGTACGGCAAAAACAAATATTGAACATGCGTGTACATGGTCATAGGAGAGTATCAAAAGCGATGCGGGCTTCCTCGCGCGGGCAAAATCGAATCAAGCGGAAAACTCGGCGGCAAGTGCCCGAACACACGATCCGGCCTTGTATCCGCGGTTTTCGGATCATTTGCACAACGTTCCTCGATGAATCCGCGTCGATGATGTACGCTGCGATACAAAATCGGCGGAATTCCCCTCGTTGTACGCTGTCCATCAAAATACCCGCTCGTGGGAAGAGTCCGGTTCGCATCGACGAACAGGAATTAGTTTCTCTGAAAGCAGACGTTCCACTTGTACTCCTGTAATCCCTCAAACGTTCAAATTCGGTTCATATTTTTCTGTACACAGGGTATGCCGGCTCCCAAAACATCTCTTATTTTCGATAAGTCTTATGTTTGCTGTGCTCTTTATTTTCTGTTTCTCAAATTTCTCTTGAATGTGTCTCTTCTCTGTAGTTTTATTCAATTTATCAAACAGTCTAATTCATTCATTATCAAATTTCTCTTGAATGTGTCTCTTCTCTGTAGTTTCATTCAATTTATCAAACAGTCTAACTCATTTATCATATTTAATGTATATTTTATCTTTCACCGCAAACAATCGAATATTCTATTTAAAAAAAAGTCCACGCAAGGTAAAATAGTATCGTGCGTAACTTCGCTGGGAAAAATCAAAATTCTATTTCCACCGCCGGTCGTTTCCATTCCCGTTTCCATTAGTGGTCGCACAACACTTCTACGAGGAGAGCAGAACGAAAGGGACAATGGCGTTCGCAAATGGCAAGCGTGGAACTATCGAGTAGCGTACACGTGCTCGACAAAGGAAGAGAGTGCGATGTAATTTCCTCGTAAAAGAGCGGCGGCGTTCGAAAAATTTTCGGCACGCCTTGAATCGATTTCATTCGCGCGTGTAATCGCATCTTGCAGATCCACGGGGAACACGATCGTCCGGTTTGTTATTGTCCAGCTAAACTAATCTACGTTCGAATCAATTCACGATTGTCGCACGAGTCGCCGCCAATTCCGGTAACACGTCGCTGTATCGTATCGAACATGAACCGATTCTCGCGGGGGAAAATAGACGCTCGACGATTTGTTATCAACGTAACGAAATACATATACAATCGAGCCCGGTTCCGCGTAACCGTAAAACTTGCGGCCGGCGCAGATTGTACGTTTATGGTGGCACTAAAAGGACGGGTATCGTCGCGTTGATAACGAAAAAAGAACGAAAAGAGAGCGGACGATCGAGGGAAAGGGCCGGATGAAATAGGCCCTAGACGACGACGTAACGGAATGTATATATATTTATTTTATCGTTGACTCGTAAATTTTCGTCGGCTTGTCTTTTTTGTCTCGTAGATCGAGCATTCCTGACTGGAGCCCACATCCGAATACGGAACCCATATCAGTATCAGCGGTTTGCCTGCCATTTACGCGACGACAGTTGATGAATCTGTATCGGCGGCGGGCTCACCGCTCGACAACCCGCAGTTTCCCCAATTTCAATCCGCGCCGCTCCGCAATAAACCCCCATCGTTTTTCAAGAGAGCCCCGGCTGCCGTTTACGCGCCCCATATATAACACGGTTTTCAACGTTCCCGGAGCCGGCCCTCGAACGCTTTCCCGCTGGAAAAATTTTGTTACGTTGTTAATCCCGACGCGGACAAGGAACGAGCTGTTGTTGCCGCTCGAGCACCATAAACCCCCATGCAGCCCCAATTTTTCCTTCATCCCCGATTCAAGCTTGATAATTTGATAACAACTGATTAGCACAATATATATGTATGTTTTTGACCGTGTTGGAAGCTGTTCGATTATGCTTGGAATTTGTTATTATTATTATTTGAATACGGTTATGAAAATTTAATTAAATTCATAATTTATTATAGTAATGTAGTATTATTGAGGACAATATTAAATTATTATGAAAATTTAATTAAATTGATAATCATAGCTGTTGTTGCCACTGCACAATGCAGCCCAAATTCTTTATTCACAATCTATTTAATTCTTTTCATTTATTGGGTTGGCAAGAAAGTAATTTCGGTATTTTAAGGTGAACTAGAACCCAACTTTTTAATTCAAGCAATGAACTTTAATGAATAAGATATTTTCTCTTTTGTTCGATGATCTTTTGCCAAAAAGAATAAATAAGAAAATATTTTATTGATTAAAGTTCATCGCTTGAATAATGAAATACGGTTTTATTTCACCTGAAAATAACGGAATTACTTTCTTGCCAACCCAATAGTTAATTCTTTATTTACTACCTCGCGATCATATTGCCCGTTTCACGGAAGATTGACTAGAAATTTTTCACTAGTTCGCAAACAAAATTCTGTTGAATATTGGAGTATTCACGAGACAGTAGAATCGTAGGCAGCAAAAGTAGCTCGAGTTGCGAAGCACTGCTATGCAGCCAACCTCTTTGTACGAGGCCACACGCATAACCATAAAAAAATATATCCACGTTGACCGCTCTTGGGAAAGCTAACTTTTACGGTGCACCGTTTTATCGGAATGACGTCGATTGACAGATGGGAAGCGCGTCTCGTGAATTGGGAACAACGGATTACAGAGAGCGAAGCGTTCAAAGAACATTTTGAAAAAGCTTAGAGCTCGTTGAAAATCGTGCTTTGTTTAACTGTATCCCGCGTGTTCTCAGGAATTAAAAATAAATTAGTAGTAAGTAATAAAAAACTCATTTAACGCCTTGCCGTATCATTTTATTTACATTTACAGCGAGTGAAACGTCTTTATCCCGAAAAATATCGTAGAAGAGAAAAGAAAATTGATATTTTTTATATCGCTACATTTATTTTAATGCTTGCGTATTGATTACGAACGAAACAAATTTTATATCATACAAAAAGAAAGGCGTAACATTCATATTTGTTAGACTTTGTTCAAATCTTCATCACGAGTCTGACTCGTTAAAATACAGCAAGGGGTTAATAATATCCTCTCAGTCTGATTAATTTCGAAAGATAGTCCACTAGAAAATAATTTTAAAAAATATGTATAAATGGAAAACATAAAATGACAAATGAAGATGTACATCAGATTGTCTCTCTTGATAGCTGAGACAGTTCGAGTGAATATCCACGGTGGCTGGCGATTAAATGGTAAACGTACAACCGAAGCAATAATTTATAATCGACCGACGACGACGCGACACGATTGAAATTTCCATGAGTGTGCGACCCGCGATAATGGTACGCGGTCGATCGATCCTCCGCACCGCGGCAAAATTCAACACGAAAGACAGTTAAGTAATTTAACAGCGACATAAACGGTTCCCTTGAAAATTTCAACGCGCGTTGTAACGTGTCTGTGTCGGGTTTAAATTTCAACAAACTTCCACGGAATAATTAACACCGTCCGATAATAAAGAACGCGGCCGAGTTTAATTGCAATATGCCCGATACTGTCGGATATTTACGGAGCTGAACAATCTGCACGTGTTCCCCATTTAATTTTATTCCCACTACCTCTTAGAAGCGGCGGTACTTCGTTAAATTTAATTAAAGTGCCTGCATTATTTACTAACAACAATGTTAGAACGCGATGCAGCAATTGTGTTCCTCGAGTGAATGCATTCTCTATCATAAATATTAATTTATTACTGTAATGGAGTGCTGCTTGACTCTCATTATAAAATTATATTTATAATTGAACCGCGGACCACATTACGCAATAGAAAAATTTTCTGCACCAATTACGAGGTACTGGCACCAAATAAAAATTCGTTTCTTCCTGTAATAGCTCAAATAAGTATATTGCTATGATTGGGGGACTGCAGGGAGAAAAGAGGCTGAAGAAGAGAACGAAGAAATTCGCGTGGTGAGCTACTTTTGCCAGACAGCAGAGTTGTGTTGAATTACAATTGAATTACTTCACGAATTATAATTACAAAGTAATTCAATCATTTCGTAATTCGAAAGTCAGTCGCTTCATTCAATTAAATTACAATGCAATTTGTAATTCTGGTCTCTCGTTCCATTAAATTACAATGTAATTCGTTTTTACAATTGAAATACAATTACAAAGTACAGTGTAATTATGAAGTATAGAGACAGTAGACAGTATAAGAAGAATAAGAGGTGGAAGAAAAAAAAGATTAATATATCAGTGATGAACATGGTATTATTCATAAATTCATATTGTGCGATCAAAAATAAACTTGTTTATTACGTTCGTTTCAGAAAAGAAATATCAATTGTAGAAAGCCATAGGACATAGGACAAAATTACTACAAAAAAAAAGTAACACCATTTCACATTAGTGAGTAATGTATACATTGAGCAATTTACATTATATTGTATTTCAATGAGATTTTACTTCAGTTACATATTGTACTTCGATTACACACATGATTCGCGTAATTAGCAATTAAATTAAATGAAGGTTCGAGTTATGTAATGCAATTACTAGACTCCGGATTTTATGCATTTATAACAAAAATGAGCAAGTGCAATTTAAAACAATGAAAATATTAAAATACTTTAAGAGTATTAATATATTATTTTCACCACATTAAAATTATTAATGCAGAATATAAATTTATATTTAGCTCTTGCGTCTTGCAATTTATGCACAAACTTTTTATTTTGCATAAACATTCGGAGTTTAGCAATTACGATGTAATTCAAATACTGTGTATACAAAATATACAATATATTAGGTTGACAACTAAATTCGCGACCTTTTGTTTCGTAATTCTTTTATTGTTTCATTATAATCTCATTCAGGGACCATTCTTTTTGAACTGTATATCATTGGAAAGCTCTGAATTTTGCGATTAATTTGATATAAAATACTCGTGCTTAAAAAATATATACAGTAAAGTCGTGATATTTGTCAACGACCGCGTACTCGATAGTTGTCAGGTGCCTACCCACTCCACTGTCATGCTGTCCTTCTCTACGTTCGGCTTCCTTTTGAACTCTCGGCGCGGTAGATACAGTCATAAAAAAATAATGTTGGTCTGCGATAGTTGGTCCGTGCAGAACACAGGCTGTTTGATAAGAATCGCGACTTAAATGACTTTGTTTGAGAAAATGTAGAGGTCATGAACTTAATTACCAACCTAATAATGAAATTACTGTAAAAACAATGTATTTAAATTAGCAGAACTCTGCCAGACAGTATGCTAGACAGTATTGGACTGAAAACACACGGCTTCCGTCCGCGTTGGAGCGTGTTGCGGACTATCCTGAGTGGATTGGATCGTGGCGCGTCCTCCGCGACGCGACGGTGATTTCGGCGAATGGGACCGGTCGAGCAATAAAAACAGTTATCTGCGAAACGTCGCGGTTTGATCGACCATCGGCGGTTGCTTTTATTTTTACGGTCAATGGAGAGACTGAGCGTCGCTCACCAAAACAAATCTTGATATCGCGAACAGGACGGGCGAGAAACAAAAATCCGCGATCCGTTTACGACTGGGAAAAGCCGCGGCGCAACGCCGGACACGAAAATGCGGCACAGCGACACATGCGATTTTTGCAGGGACTCACGGAGAGCCGGCGCTGATCCCGAGCACGGCCATAATAAACGTTGGACAATGGTGATCGAACGAAACCAACGGTGAACGATCTCGCGAAATTTTTCAACACTGCCGTAACGTTGCCGGGGATCACGCGGACAAAACGTTGCCTCGTGTCTCCGCGAAGGAACGACGCAATCCATTCTGCATGGTCACTCGAATGCGAATAGAACTGGGTAAACAGGTAGACGAATTAATTTCGGATCATGCTGCCGGAATAATTGCGTTCGAATTCGAGTTTCCTGGACGATCCCCAATGGACCTCAACTCGGTTCAACGCTACCCGGCCTTGTTTAAGTGCTTCTTATTCGATTATATGTATACTTCGAACTTGACGGGAACGTATTTGATTTCGAACTCTGTGAGCTTATAGCAGATATAAATCAATACATTGGCGTTTAATAAATTCTTCGTTACATATTAGATTCTTGCTCCTGTTGAATACTATCAACCTCTTGGCTCAAAATGAAGTCTCAGAGACGTCATGCTTCTCAAATGCTGAGCTTGACTATTTTTAACTTTCCATCATAAATAACAAGTTAACCATTCCACACTGATTTTTAATAAATATTAGGTCACCCCATAACTTCGTGCAGTTTTTCGAACGGTTGCATATGTTAACCCTTTGCACTCGGACCTATTTTAACTGGAAAATCAAATCGTTTCTTTCGACCTAGAATAATTCCATTCTATATTAATTCTTTTCTTTGTATGAATATGAAATTGATATAATATCTCACACAATACTTAAATGTTTTTTAATCGATTAGATACTAACATATTTAGTAACGTAAACAATATTTTGAACAATGGTACAGCAATTTTTAGTGGCGCCTCAAAGTCGCCACTGGAGTGCTAAGGGTTAATTTTGTAAACGTACCTTTAAGTTCGTTTTAGGTATTTTCAGAACACATCTGACACATCTCCTCAACTGATAAACTTCGCGATTTCTGTACAAGGTCTTCTTTTATCTTCCTCGTCTTCTAAACAAGAATTCCCATCTTTAAAACGTTGAAACCACTTCCTACAGGTACGAGATGAAAGCGCATTTTTTCCGTAAACAGCACATATGTTGTTCGTGGCGATTGTTACTGAACTTCCCTTCCGAAATTCATATAACATGAGATTTCGGAAATAGATACGCATTTCGATCATGATCTTTCACTGCTAGGAATCACTGTGTTCACTATTTCACGATCTTATACGCACGAAAACCTTCTCTAGACTGTTCCCGAACAGCTACGCTTAAGTGCATTTGTGCCTTATCGCCGTAAAGTTTAGAAATCGACGCATGAAATGTATACACAAAAGTCGGCATGAACTTATGGGATGACCTAATACAAATTAGTTCACTTCTGACCATTGCGTATACAGAGGAAAGGCAAAATTAAATGGCACGTTCTAGTCTGATATCTCAGAAATAAATTGTAATGTGATTGGCAAAACGTCCCCCGATTTAAGGTACAGAAAAATTGAGCGACACGGTCAAACACGGGTCCAACTAAATCGCAATCATGGCAATCGGACTGTCACTACGACGCAATAAGTGTCACGCGGGTAATAATGGTAACGCATTCGTGTAATACGCTAATTTCGCGGCATCGTTAAGCCGGTATCCAGTACAGAGAAACATCGCGCAGTAAATTTCGGTTAACATTCGAGTCGCGCGTCAATCATATGCGCCGTTGTTTGAGCTAACTGCGAGCTCGTTTCGTTCGTTTGTCCGCGCATCTCCAATTCGACCAACGCTAATTTCGCTCGGGCAAATTTGTCCCTGAGCTTCAACGTAATTAATAAATTATGTGAACGCCGCCGGCGCATCCGCAAATCCGGCGGTTTGCTGTCCTAGTTCTAGCATCGGTACACTAAATTTTTGCGTCGACAGCAGCGACGGCGTCCTCTCCTAGATACTTTCATGTAATGCGAACTGGAGTTGCAGTAAACTTTACTTTTGAGTGAAAGGACCATTACTAAAAACATGCAGAAATGTTTTCCGATCTGCATTTTTAAATGGAAGAAAATATTTTTAACACAAACCAAAGTTTAAGTCAGTTTTGTGACGAATTAATGAAATGAACAGCTGTTGCATTAGGAAAAATAGAAAGACTAACTTGTCCACAAGAAGAATCACGAAAAACATGTTTCAGAAAATTGATAAACATTATCAATTATGAAGTTGAACTTTTTTTGAATAGAACGAGCGAGAGAATCGTTAAAAAAACTACAGGTGTCTTCAAATCAAGAAAAACATTTTTAATATCGAAGCTAGATACTCGAAACAATTGTGCCTCAAAATCAAGAAGCTTCTAATATTATGACAATTTTAAGAATTCTTTAGAATACAATGTGTAAGATGATCATCATCAAATTTACAATATATTCGTCGGACCAAAGAAAAATATACTTCCACTAAACATTACAATTGGATGGTCGAATAAATTTTCGAATTCGTGTCCCATTGGATTAATATCAGGTTAATCGTAATCTTCAAAGCGCAGGTGCGGCAGGTGCGATTCCGGCCGTGTTCAGAGTTGCGGGGAAAACGCGCAGCGACAACGACGCGTGTCCTTTTTCCATCCGTCGTTCCTCGGCCGTAGATAATGAGTCGCGGATGTCACGGTAACGAATGGCGCGAATATTTCACACTGACATAGTTCCCAGGACGAGAGAGACGCGGCGAATAAAACCGCGGTAACATACGATTGCATTAATCTCGCGTTTCGCACGTAAATACGCGCGCGGCTCGCGAAACGCGCAGCCCTTCTGTATCGATAACAGGGAAGAAAGGTCTGAATGAGTTCGTCGGCTAGGATTTTTCACCGAATATATATTTCGCGTGCCTTTTCCCCTTCTTTCGTTGCAACGAGCTGGAATATTCTGACAGTGACGCCGCCCCACGAATGGAAGCAACCCCTCGGCGAGCTCGCAGGTGGCGTCGAGTGTCTACGTCATTATTTTAAAAGTATATTTTGTGGTCATCAGTATGCGAGACAGGACACGGGAGCCCGCCGACTGAAATGGGATTCGTTTCATGCTTCAACTCTTAATGTATCCCCCGGGAACGTCGTCGAGTACTTGCGTTATTATACCGAAAACGCGTTGTGTACCGCTGCCGTTCTACAGTATTACGAAAATCCATATATTTTTTTACTTATCGTGGAAATGGGAAGCGAGGATGTGGTCCCTCTCCGTTAAGGGTGGTTAGCAAGAAAAGAATTCCGATTTTATCGTATTTTTACTTGTGGACATTATTGAATAGAATGACTGTAATTCCGTTTTGCTCGCGGATTCTCCGAACGTGTCGGAACGCCTGTGTTACGTTTCTAGTATCATGATCGAGGATTTATCGAAAGTTCTGCGGAAAAAGAGAAGCAGCAAGGATTTGTTGGAAGCCCGAGTTGAATCTCTGACAAATGTCCCAGCATTAGGGTTCGCAAGTTTGCGTGTACTTTAGCTTCTGCGAGTATTACTCTCGAGGAGATCTACAATTTTCCTGCAGAAGGCGTTTTCGATCCCTTTTAGCGGACATTGTTGAAGAGAAATGCACGCTGGAAATCCTAGACATACAACATGTCCTGAGATTCGCATCCTTTTTTTCCTGTTTCGCTGTCTGCCGCGGGTATCGATCATGTCCTCTCTTCTTATTCGATAGTTGGTAGGTTCAATTATAATTGAAAAACGTGTCTCTCTACTAAAACAGATTACAAATAATATATTCTCGCAGTTCGATTTGAATTCATAGATGATTATTATTCAAAAGAGGATTGAATATAGAATTTTCAATTATAATTGAAAAACGTGTCTCTCTACTAAAACAGATTACAAATAATATATTCTCGCAGTTCGATTTGAATTCATAGATGATTATTATTCAAAAGAGGATTGAATATAGAATTCGACAGAATTTAGTAAAATTTTCATTTTTTTCAGATCTGCAAAGGCTACTACCACTGGATATAAGATTCTATTTTATTACATTTTCTTAAAATTCGTCTACAAAAATTGAAAATTGCATAAACATCCGCAGTCTAATGATTATTAATCAGAACACAGTGTTCCTCAGCCGAGCCTCCTGCTGCTCACGCAACGAACTTCATCGTGCAAAAGACGAGCATGTTCAGGTATTCTCGATCTCGAAGCAGTCGAGCCCACCTATCCTCGATTTCGGGATCTATTGGCCGGCGGCGTTCGTTTCCGCGCGGAATCTCGTTTACACCGGCGCGGCGGACCTAATCGGCCGCGAAATTTCTTTTTCCTGCAGCAATCTCGTGGTACGTCCCTTTGTAACGGTGGCCCGGGCCGCCGCGCCAGTTCGTTTGATACCGTCTATAACGTAGCTCTTATTGCTGCTGAAGGCGTCGTGGATCGAATCCGAGAAGAACCGGCCCCGGAAACGCGTTCACTGCCGCCCCCGCCATCGGCGACGCACGTTCCCTCGAGAAAGGAACACCCCCCGGCTCCCTGCCCGATTGAAAATTGCCACTTTGACATCTGTTTCGTCCGTTCGTTTTCGCCACGATCCCCCTTTCGTCCGTAAACGACGCCCGGCTCCTTTGTAGTCTTACGCTTCTTTATTTCTTATCTCCTTCGAGTCTTTCATGGCTCGTGACTGCCGTAAGTTTAACGGAATTTGTACCATTTAGATTGTGATACGATTAATTTTGTCTATTATTATGTCCTAAGAGCACACTTCATCTCCTCATCCGACTACGCTCTTTACATTTAGCTGACTAAATAAATCATAGGGAAGCCGCAAATGTTCTGCTATTAAAGGATCATCCTCCACCGAGATCCGACAGCGTTTCACAAAATGAGAATTTGCAAGTGATCGTGGTTCTAAATTTTATATGACGTGTCACGTGGCAGCAGGCGATTTCAGCCTCGGTCTGGCTTGTGTGCCGAGGGAACTGGCAGAGTCTGTCAAACAGACGCCTCCGCAAACAAGGGTATCCGCCTCGTTTCAGAAAGTTCCCGTTCAAAGACAGGAACAGATATTCCACGCGGAACCGGTCCCGCAAACAGAACCGGCGATGCTTTCGGGTTCCCTTTAATCCACTTAATTCTTCGTTTTCTTTCTCGTCGGAGATTCCATCTTTCAACGACCATCCAGCGTTTTCCACTTCTTCTCGAGACGTTACTTAAAGCTGCTCCCCTCCCCGCCCTGCCGCGTTGCGTCCCCCGTTTTACCCCCGCAGGCTGCTGGCTCCGTAGTAACGAGCCCTCCACGAAAAAGGGACCGCGAGCCGCGCGATAAGGCAAACTTTCGTTGACGTTTGGGACGATAACGGGCCACGGGTACGGATCCGAGAGAACGGACGCTTATCGCCGCCCTCTCACGACTTCGCGCCGCTGTTTTGCGGCTTCCAACCCCGCTATCGAGACCCGGATCTACCCCCTAGACGCTCCGGTTCAATTAACCGCGATGTTGCCCGCCCTGTCGCGCGCTTCTTTCGACCCGGCAAACTTTGAATCGATTAAAACACGTGTCAGTTCGCCTTCTTGCCCCGACTCGTTCCCGGGAGACGCTCTCAGCTCTAGATTGTTTGTTGCGATCCCAAGATCTGTGAGGTGAAAAAATACGATTTCATAGCCTCCTAGAAGTTAGCCCCCCACTTGTTGAATTAAATAATTTTGTGCTCGAATATTAACCCTCATCCGTCCCTCATTCCGCGAACTGAATCTGTCCCTCGGTGTCAAATTGACACAGGGATAAAAAAAATCGATAAAATAACAAGTCAAACAGTTACTTTTCGATGTTTTTTTCATTCAAATTGATGAGTTAATATTTATATCTTATGTTTTTGCGGTTATATATTTCGCATTAGAAAGATATAAGTCACCAAGCTTCGGACTTTACCTACAAATAACAGAACAGTATGTGAACACAGTGATTCCTAGCAGTGAGAAACCATGAGCGAAACTTGTATCTATTTCCAACGTCTCATGTTATATGAATTTCGGAAAGGAAGTTCAGTAACAATCGACACGAACAACATACAGTGACTCCCATTAATATTCGGACACTTTTAAAAAGATGACAACATTTTTAATATTGAATTATACGATTTGAAATTTTTTTGAAAGTTAGAACAAATTGGTTAATATTACTCTGTGATGTACATTATGTGGTAATAAATCCACATGTGAAAAATGCCACAAATTCATCACATGAAAGTTTCATAAAAAATAAGTGATGATAAAAGAGATCATATTTTGCTATAACATTGTGATGACGCACGGGCCTTTGAACTGTGCCGGATTACTAAGTTGAGGGGGATATTTTTGGTCGCATCTATCGTGTAGAAATTGTCGCGTCTATAGAGAATTTGCTGTATTCGCATTACTCCAGTGCTCACATAGCTTTGGATCTCTCCCACGCCTGTTCCTGTCTTCTAAATCTTCTGAAAATACCTGAAACAAACTTAAAGGCTGACAGAATTAACATATGCAACTGCTCGTAAAACGCCACGAACATATGGGATGACCTAATAAAAAATAAGACGAAAAATTGAGAAAGACGATCTTTTAAGTAGACCCCCACTTTTCATTTTTGTCAATTTTCTCTGTAGTAAACTGTACTATCCCATTTCCAATCAATGCAGAACAATGTCGAGACCCACAGTCAATCAGTAACAGCTACGATCTACTAAAGCAAAGAGACTCCGCGGTCGAACGACAAGTGTGTTCAGGAACTAATCCGTCATAGAGTCCCGGCATTGTCCAAACAAATGCCCCTCCCCCTCCCTTTTACGCTGGTCCCTTTTCCACCAATATTTATCCCCCGCCCATGAACGATGTTACACGGCTCCTCAAGAAAACACTGAAGGAAGCAAACGGACGGGCAAGTAGACAGGGACAAAGTAAACTGCGCGAGGTCTACCAAGAGGCGGCCACGGGCAGACGAGACACGCGGGGGTTTGGCTCGATAAAAGGTAGACAAATCAAGGTACAAAAACGTGTAAGAAAAGAGGCTGTGCGGAAGAAAGAAGACAAATACTCTCGTTGGCGAGGGTTTGGGCTAGCAGGACGCTGATGCGCACGAGAGAAATGGGCTGGGGAAGCGACACAGGGAGAGAGAAAGAGAGAGAGAGAGAGGGTGGATGAGGGTGAGTGACTGTCGACGGAAAGTTGGCAAGTCGGATAATGGTGAAGTTATGGTTGAATCTCGGGCCACGGTTATATACAGTGTATGACAACGCTAACGATGATGCCTTAAGCCGCGGCTCTAGCTTCCGTACGGACGAACTCGCTTCGTCAGAATTTTTTTTCCATCCCCCGCTGTTTATTATATCCGACGAGCCTCTTCCACCAGTTTGTCTCCACTCCCTGAAGAGGAAGAGATTTCTGCGACCAAACTCGCAAATCACTGAGCACAATCCCGACACACGCGTGTGCATGTTCTTCAGGATCCTGGCGTCTGCTGATGATAACGAGGCGGGCAAATATGCTAACACGCTGTATTGTACCCTTTTATTATGGGATGGGCGCTTCTTGTTAGCTTCGTATAGCAGAAATAACGAAGGAATTCTCTCGCTCTTACAGATAATATTTAAGGGACACTTTTCACGTGCAGGGTGAGTCATAGCTTGTTTGTTGATCAATCCACTTAAATACCGTGTTACATCTAATAAACGCCCGAATTAATTATTTCAACAATAATATTTACGGTTTGACGCCAGAGGGGCGGTACATATTCTCTGAAGCTAACAACATCGATTGCGGAAAGTGATGTCAAAAAAGTAAAGTTTGCACATTGTCCTTGCCTCAGCAGTATTGTTTGATGTTCTTTCGGATCGTCAGCGAGCCCCTTTTAGTTTTCCCAGCGCGCCTCCGCGAGAATATCAGTTTCCTCTCAATTCCGAAAACAGTACGAGTCCCTTTCGTTTCTCGGAGACCGTTTTCGTCAACAGGCGAACGCCCTCAAAGCAAATATTACGTTTATTCGCGTATTTCCGCGAGCACCGCGGCGCAGAATGTGATCGCAATCAAAATTCTTTAAACAGGGCCGCGGCATCGGTTTTCAAACGTCCCGAGTTACAGATGGGAATTCGAGGAAGTTATACGGGTTTAAATTACTAATTAACTCGGGAAATGACTTCACACAAAATATCCATTTAATTTTCATCGGTCACATGCTGCATTCTGTGTGAGATGTCGTCGTGTGTCGTCAAAAGGAAACGTATCCGGGCGAATTGAAAGCGCTCTTTCATTAGGAAATCAACGAACCAACAATCGTGCGCGGAAGGCAAGAGTTTAATTACGTATTAAACCATCCGGCTACGGTCGGAACGGAAAATACTCCCGCGTGGTATCGGGAATACATGATTTTTCTCCGTCGAATGCGATCCCGCTCACTTGAACGGATTAATCAGCGGGAGCAGCAGGTTTCTCGGGATCGTTTCCTCGCGGAAACGGCCGTGCGATATCGATCAGCTGTCGAGCGTGGCAAGGACGCTTGGTGCTCGGTTCGATTTATAACGATTGAATAGTTAGGTCAACGATTTCCAAGCTGAGGTGCAAGTGGAACGGGAATAATGGACCGGAAGCGCTGCTTTATTGGATTACCGGCTCGTGCCCGCTTACGCTTCGCCGCCGCTCGTCCCGTTGAATCGTCAATTTTACGTCACGGAAGAACCTAACGCCCGCGAGATATTATAAGAACTTAGATCCCACTGTAAATTGCCAGTTGCAAGCTGCGACAGCCGTTACTGACGGCTTTCGCCGCGCGGAACACAGATATAGTAGTGGAACTCGCGGAATTTGAGACAGGCAGCACTGATAATAAACTTTTAGAATGCAGATAAAAATCCGAAATTATATACACACAGTGAACGAAAGTATAAGAACGCACTTTAAAACAGTATAACTTTTTTATAATTATACCAAACGACCTGATGTTTTGCAAGCAATTAGAAGCATTGGTTTACTAAATATTGTAAATAATATCTATTGTAAATATAATCTCCCTCTCTTTCTCTCTCTCGCAAATTAGGATAAATATAGATGTAAGTTAGTTATAAGTTAGGAATAAGGATAGAATTTAAGAGCGACGAGAACGGAGAAAGGAATTGGAGGGAAGGAGCTAAAGAATTTGTAACCCTAAGGGGAATCAAATAAAGAATACATACATAGAAGCATTGATTTACTAAATGATCTGCAAAAAAGATTTTCCAAAAATTACAATTTACAAGGTTGCATGCAAAAATAAAAACAGCATTTTCTAAAACTTTTTTGTTTGGCCCCTTAATGAAAATTTAAAATATATGTTTTGTAGGTCTATATTAGTTATACACATGCTGAAAATCTCGGCTCTAATAAAAAAGTTATAAATGGTGCCTCTTTCTCATGTAATTCTTAGCAATTGCAATTTTTCCAAAATCCGTTTTGCCTGTCATTTCGGTAATCGGTAAATCAGTTCTTCTAATTGCTCAAAAAAAGTCAGGTCGTTTGGTCCGATCATGAAAAAGTTATACTGTTTTAAAGTGCGTTCAAATATTTATGTGATTCACTGTATCTTGCGATCTAAATGTTTATTATACAGAGACTCGTAGAAACTCGCACTTCACAGCCTGACAACCTCAGACTTCTAAGGACCACAGAAACAACCACTAGCACAAAACAAGCTCAATTCTCCAAGATCCTATACAAACAACCACGGAGTCTTGGAACATAATTCAGACAACATTAGGTTTTTCGAGCATAACAGAAACAAAACGTCAGACTTCTGGGACCTTGCAGAGAGACCTACAACCTTATATAATCTAGCATAAACAACAACAGGCTGGTTGGATCTAATACAGAGAACTCTAAGCATCTGGAACCCTACATAAACAACATCGGGTTCGTTGGACATATTACAGGCAAGCTTATGGTATACAACACAAACACAAGGCTCATAGAGTCTAACACAGGTAACCCCAAGCTTCTGGAACCCAATACAAACAACATTAAACTTGTTAGATCTAATACTGACAGTCCTAAGCTTATGGAAGACAATACAAACAACACTAGTTTCGTCGAACCTAATACAGATAATCCTAAGCTTCTGGAACCCATTACCAACAGCATTAAGCTTCTTGTACCTAATGCAGGCAACCTTAGGTTTGTGGAACCAAATGCATACAACTAGCAAAATTGAATTTTATTTTTCTTGATCTTCGTGTTCAAGCAATTATGTTTCGATCGCAATTTCATAC
>CM052261.1:1214524-1231330 GCA_028455795.1 Lasioglossum marginatum | reverse complement strand
ATCCGCAGTCTACTCATAAATAAACTAGGTGGACCACTAAAATTTATGCCAAAGTATTAATGACGATATTTCTACTTATCATTTCCACGGAGAAAGTCCATTTAAGAACCAAAGCTAAACTAAGTAAGATGCAAAGTGAGAATGTCTTGCATCAATTGTAACAAGCAGGATTTAAATGAAAATGTTTGTTTAATTTTCGTCGTAAATACACAAAATCCACCATGTAATGATGATAATTGTTAAATATTTTCTTGCAAGATAACTAAACATGTACTAATTACGCTTTTGTGACGTATATTCTTGCTCTATAAACATGACTTTATATGTATAGAATATCTCATAGTTCATGCTTGAAATCGTGCTCCTTGTGTAACAAAACGATCGCCTTTCTGTTCCAGGTAATTGACTTCACTCCACCACCGAAAACCGAGCTACGAGTTCGCGGAACACGTAAAGGACGTAAGTGATTCCAGCCCAAGAACACCTGTCATGAATTCTCGGAATTTGCTATTACAACGATACGGGGTCGGCCCTTAAAAGACTCCATATTTCGTTCCCCTTACGTGACGCGAAACGTAAAGTGGATCATTCGGTTATATTTCGAATTTCTCGTAACTTTGTCGTGCTCCACCCCGATAATAAAGCTTCGAAAGTTATACAGGCCGCACGCGGTTTATTGCGATTCGCACGCGTTGCGGCGCGCGGATTAATCTCGAATGGGATTTAATTTGTTGGAATTTTAATCTGCACAATTTCTCACGGTCCCAGTTCCCCTTTGTAATTCGATTTCCCTTTCTGCGCGAGGTAGTAACCGCGTACCTGTAAATTGCGAGATGTATTAACTTCAGGATTTTACAGCTCCTCGACTTCGCGTAAGAATCCCGTTGCGATATTTCGTTTGTACGTTTAAAGAACGAATTCCGCTGGAATTCTGCTAGATGCTCGAATGAAGATTGTATTTCGCTAATCATCCGTTCTCCTTCCGTATGGGTTCATTCTTATCCTCTTTCGAAGATTTCTTTGTTTTGTAAACAGGCTGATTCTGTTAAAAGGACTTTTTATTTTGTAATAGTTTCTAATCCATGGCCGAACTTTAAGAATTTATAAGCTGTGCAACACGCACATATAATACATATTACTTTTATAAAAGCCCTACAATTATTTCCATAAAGTGACACGTTACATTCGATTCGGAAAGAGCAACTTTCGACTGAATTCCAACCGGTATGGAGGAAACTCGAGAAATGCTAATTTCCACAAAGATCAGCGACAACTCGCGAGCGTCCAAATGAAGATTAAATTGCGTCGCCGCGCTGCGCCGGAAAGGTTCTGGAGCGTTTTGGAAATTTCGTTTCCCGTTGGGCCATATCGAGAACTTTTCAGACAAACTGAGCGAGTACCCGGTGACTTATGAATGTCGGCGTACGTAGACGAGTCGTGGTCGCGCGCGTTTGATCGGAGTTGCGACATTGTTTTTCCGGGAGCGAGTTTCCCAAACGCCCGGCCTCGGGAATGCATCGAGTCGGATTGCCGTCCCTCCGAATTCCCTCGGGTGGTTTCTTCCGTTGAAAAACACTGTCGAGAAACATTCCGGCTGCGGGACCAGGGGGCTTGCAGGGCGCAGGGAGAGGGGCCACTGTTGGGAAAACTAATTCCGCGATATAGGAAAGGATCCTGCGGCGGATAGCACGATCGCGACGCAATATCGGGACCCGTGCTCGCGCGAACGCTAGACGTCCCTGTTGTCTCTCCGTGAAAACAAACCTTGCGGACCGTTTGCGTTTCCGTCTTCCAGAATTTCTATGCGAAGCCCTGCGCTTCGTCCGAATAAAATATCATTCCTCCGCCTACATTTTTCACCTCCGCCATAGAATGGAACGGAAGAAAATGTTTAACGCCATTCTAATCAATAATTCCTTGCCAACAATGCGACGGAATTTGTTCGAAGTGAAATATGATGTAGTACATGCAAAATTAAGGTGAGTTTAAGTCATCGTTTTGCTCGATTCGAAAAAATTTACAAAACAGAGATCTTTAACCCTTGTGTAGTCAACCGGGTACCCATCTACTGTATTTCTTTCAACAATTTGTTAATGTTCCTCTAAAAAATATTACAAAATTTCTCTGAATGTCCATTCTTTACTCGTTACTATATTAATTTATAGTCTTATAATGAGAATTTGTGCAAACATGTTAAATACAGAAAGGTTTTAAGCACATATCACGAGTCGGTCAAGCAATGGCGAGTTCCGAGGAGAAAGCTTACGAGATAATGAGAGACAAAGGTTACTGACAAGAAGTCGAAAAAGTTTACTCACAGAAAGGTTTTAAGTAATCTATACATTTCGGTTGACTACACAAGGGTTAAATTCTTGCCTACACAAGGTGAGTCACGATTTTCGTGACGGTAGTTGATTCTCCTTCATCTTTATGTACGTATCAGAGTAAATTTACAAATGATAGAATTCCTGAAAAATAGTTTCAAGCTAAACAGATTCTTTTATGCTAAAGTTTGAACTTTTAAGATTAGCGAAGCCTTGAAAACTCAGCTTATTGGCACAAAGAGCATTTTCTTAACCGATCAAGCGAAGGGAAAGAAAGTCGGGAACGTAGTAAGTCCTTTAGGGTGTATTGTGCTCGTCCCCATTATGGCGAGGGGAAATCCGATTTGCTGAAGAAAATCTCGGTGAAAATATGGCCGGTTGAAATGGGGACCTGGTCGAGCGCACGAGTCTGCCGTATTAGTATATTCGCGGAAAGTATTCATATCGGTCCCCCGGATTTAGCTTTCTGTGCTACGGGTAACGAAGAGGGAGAAGTTGGAGAGCCGTGCTTTTCCACCGGAGTGGCATTTTTTAGCCGGCGTTGACCTATATAACCTGGTCGCTTGCGCAACTATGTTACAAGCAAGGCCGCACGAAAAAGAGAAACCATTTTTCGCCTGAGGTTTAGCTGTCGTTTAAGCGAAAGAGACCATCCCGCTGCCATTTTCAGAGATAGCGGGGCGCGACGCGGTGCACGGATGCATCTGTGCAACGGCGCGCCGCGCACTGGCTTGCAACCCACTTGAAAGGGTCGATTTTACGAGAAGGCACGCTCTCCGAGTCGCGCATGCGGAATGCTCGCGTGTGCACCACAATGAAATAGAAAAGATTACATGCTCGAGTGGGGGAAACCGGCGTGATTCTCTCGGAAAAATCGACAGTTGCATTTTTGCATTTTCTCTGCGATTACAAACAAACATAATTTACGGTTGCACCGATCACTATGGTCGACCGTGATTCAACTCGGACAGAATAATTGAGACTAATGCGGGAAGGAAAATTTCTAATATTTTTTATCCGGTACGCAAAAAGTTCCAGCTTGGCAAAAGTAGAAGATATTTACAAGATTAAATTCCTTATCGTTTGGATAAAATAATATTTTAACCCTCTATTGCATTCCGTTCCCAATTGGGGACTTAAATTTCGAATGTTCTATAGTAAATTAAGTAGACAATACTGAAGACTCTGAGCATGTTAGTTCCAAGTGGAAACATTGCGCTTATAAAGTTCCCATACAGGAACAGACATAAAATGCAATAAATAACATGTTCTAATAAAACTTTATTATTTATTTCATGACCACATTCATTTTTAAGTAGACTAACAGCCATATATAATTTTTTCAACTCGTCATAAAAATTCAAGCAGTAGAGGGTTAAGCCAGGCACCCTTAAACCGATTTTTAAAACTGAGTTATGAAATCTCGCCACAAAGACAGTCCTCGCAGCAGATATTTCACGGTTCACACGCACGAGGAAAGTTTTAATTACGAAAAGCGATGGAAACGCTCGCGCTGAAGACATTAATGAATTACTAAAGGGTTCTATCATCGTTGTGTCGCATCGGATATTAATGGCTTCTTCGATTCATAGCGATATTTCCGTCGCCGTCAGCGATCCCATTCCAGGGATCGTTTGACAAGAGAATGATCACCGACTGTGAAAATATTATTTGTCAGATCCTCGCTCCCTTTCTTGCTCTCCGTTTTTCCCGTCCACACACACATGCACCTCTTCTCAGTTATCGAACGTTAGCTGTCTTTACAGACGGCGTTTAATATCTTTAATTGGTCCTTGACATGTTTATTCAGCGGATTCTGTTGAAATAACGCGCATAACACCAACGCATATATTGCAACTGAGTCCTGTTTATGTTGAAACCTATTCAATATTGATCACACCGCTAATGGTGTACCGGTATCTGTGTACGCCGCGCGCTGTGATCAATATTAATCTCGGATCCGTCGAAGATCCGGAGAAAGGAATTGCTTCCCCGACCTACCGATATTCAAAGTCGAGTGCATAAATCCCAGTCGAGGTTTTAAAGGCAGTTCCAATCCTATTTGGGTATGAACAATACGTGCTTGAATGGCTCTCGATTTATTTCGAGACTTGTCGATACAAAATCCAAACCTTGTTTGGTGCAGCTACCTTGCGGACCAAAGATATTTGATATTTGCCAACGTTAGGTGACTCACCCTGTATATTCTGTTTTTCCGAGTGAACGAACAGGGGCAAAAATTTTCCAGTTAGAACGGCCGCTTTCGAAATCCGTGTATCCGTGACGGACACCATCGGGAAGCTTTCAAATCAAGTTCCGCTCACCTGGTGTCCCAAATCGAGGTGTGTCTCCCGGAAACGTGTAAAAACACGCTCGCTGTCGGTCACCATTTCTCTCTCTGTCTCTCTCTCTCTCGTTCTCCCGAGGGATTCCCGAAACAGGGCACGTTTCCCGGCAAACATCGCTCGGCCGTAAGGAAGTGCGGAGAACCGTCGTTCTAAGCTGAACTTTCCAGCAGATCAAACATCTGTCGCCGGGTCGATGCCGGCCCCGGAATCCATTTATCCGTCTCCCGGTGCCTTCCGGCCTCGCGAATAATTATATTCAGCAGGGTTCTGTTTTAACAGGCGTGTCTCTAGCCGCCCCGGTTCGCGGAATCAAAACTTTCTGACCTAATAAGATATTCGTGTCGCGGCGCCGTATTTGTTCTTTGGTGTTCGCTGTCCGCGCCCGACGACGAGCTTATGCAAATCCGTGAAAGCGGCAAGAAATCTGGATGCCGCGGATAAAGTGAAACGAGCCTCGTCACTGAAAGAACCGAGAATCAGAAGTTCCACGGATTAACCCCCTCGACGCTGCGCCCGGCATCGTCGTCGCAGTGTTTCTACTTTAAAACGGCTCAAGGGACGCCGCGAAAATTTCCACCGCTGACACGGCTTCTTCAACTAGTTATGATCCGCAGCCTCAAAGACACTGTTTTTCTGTTCCGTCTTCGGCGATACTGCCTCGAAGCGATTTTATCGAAACTGCTGAATCCTCGAAGTTTCAGTGACTCGGCACTCGATGTCGTCGACGACGCTTTGCGAACTACTGACTTGCTCTCTCAAATAAGTGTTCTATGTACTCGTCATTGTGATTAGAACTCGGAATTGCTTCAAGAATGTGGAATTCTGTGAACTTCCCGTGATCCACGTCTTTGATTGCTTGTACTTTCAACAAACTCTTCTTTTGACATGAACATTGATTGGAAGAGCTGCATAGTGCGAGAGAATTTTCAACATGCTTCCAACAGACAATATGTCAGTAATGATTAGACTGCGGATGTTTATGCAATTTTTCATTCTTCCAGGAAAATTTCAAGAAAGTGGAAATTAATAAAATCTTATTTTCAGTGGTAGTAGTCTTTGTAGATTTGGAATAAATAAAAATCGTATCAAATTCTATCGTGTCAGCATTTTTGGAGAATTTTCTGATGCAATAAATGCATTAAGATCCGCAAGCTTTTCTGAAATTTTAACAGTGAAAATCCACCCATTTTATGTTTCTGAACACTGTGAAATGTTCCATTCCTTTCTATTGATATTGTAGGTTGTATTTCTTTAAAATGTGAAATTACAATCTGTTCGTTTAAGCAGTAAAACGATAGTTGAAGAATTTGCAGACCCGCACGAAAATGTTTCGAATGCAGCAGCCAAAATAAGCCAATCAGGAGCTAAAATAAAAGCACGCTTGTTCCCCCACGCTTTTATACCATTTTTCTGTAACGAGTAACAAGAACAGATAACAAGGATTTTTCGGACAACGAAGCAATATTAGATATCGGTTCGAGAAAATTCCTGAAAGTTACGCTGATTCGCAGTGGTGGTCGGCAAAAAGCGTGGGTGGGAGTATCATGGAGATGTTATACTGCAGAGATAGGAAAGCACTCGGGCTTAATTGGGCTCGCGCGGCTCCACCACGACGATAATACCGTCGATAAGAATGCAGAAAGCTCTTTGAGGTATTCGTTTTGTCGGGTATTATGCCGCTTTCGCGCGTGCACTGATAAACGACGAAACAATGGGACAAGAAAGAGCACGGAATTGAAATCGACTCGAGGCAGTGCATTCTGTCTTCCGATCGTGGAGATATTAAATTAACCTGTTCAAGAGACAAGAAAATTATTTTATTTCGAGTTCGTTAGACGTGACGATCGTCTGTTCATGCTCCTACAAGTTCGTTTCGCGTTACGACGCGAGCTCCTCCTATAATGGCGACGTTAAATTTATCAGATATAATGGTAATACGTCTGCTCTCGTTTTATTCGCGGCGTTCGTCTCGTGTTATGAAGCAATCGATGGTTTCCAGATATTCCTTCAGTAATAAAGGTAATAGACAAACCGCGAATCTCCGTGCAAAGCTATTGCGAACTTTCCTCGAGTCGTTTCTCGCGAATTTCCGATTGAAATTAACGAGAATCGCATCTGTAGCATCCTTTTTCATGAACTGCATCAGTTGTACGGGAGTCTGAAAAACTAAATTAATAAAGTATAAAAAGGAGTAAAATAAGAATTGGTAATTTTTTGCTAATCGTAGACCTTGAGTCCCTCGTGTTTGCTCCATCTTATTCGTGATTGCCACTGATTGTCACTGATTACTTAAACAAAAGCTACAGCGCATCCGGAGCTCTCTTACTCGAGCGTAATCCTTAGCAGAAAGAGAAATGGCGGCGGTCTGAGAAGACACTCCGGCCGTATAAGATATTTGACACTCCCGCAGACTTATGCAAATACGCGGAAACCGGGACACCGGGCGAAAAAAAGCTGAGAGAGGTGGATGACGGCGGAAAGGAAGGGGGAGAAACCGGAAACGGAACACGGAAATGGAAAGACGGAGCGACACGCTCGCCGAAAGACGGCCCCATGATAATTTCAAGTCGCTCCGCGAGCTACGGCCGCGTGTAAATATTTCACCGCACAGCTGTCGTCGGATGTTGTGAAATATTCCTTAGGCGAGCCTGATTCCGGTAGCCTATTTTCATATTTAATTTTCTGCGTTTCCGTAAACGAAGCTCTTGATACAGAAAATACGGCGGAACTCCGCACGGAGTATGAACATCCTTTAAGCAACGTACAGAGCATCAATACGAAGACGAAGTAGTTCATCGAGTGGTTCTCTCATTCAGCGTTTTTAGTAAGCCACGAATGTAATTTGTATTTTTAAACGAACTGGACGTAATAACAATTCGCAGTAGTCCCTCAAAATCCACTTATCTTCCTCGGAAATTCTTCATCGAAAGGGTCTAGCATGCAATTTTTATTGATATCGTGTGTTATTTTATTGATTATTCTGCTAAACCCTTTATCAATTTTTCGACAATCTTCGAACGTTCAAAAATTTCTACAGGAATACAATAAATCCTCTATAGTCGCAAAAAGGTCGTATACGATCAATGCAAAAAAAATATCCCCTCCACTGTAGTAATCTGATCTCGGCTCGGGTATATCGGTGTCGCCGGCACAGTTCAAAGGACCGCGCGTCCTCACAATGTAATACCAATATAAAGACTTTTTTATGAAACTTTCACCAATATATTTGTGGCATTTTTCTGATTAAAATAATACTAAATACGATATAATTTCAACTGTATTTAGTGGTTTAATTGAGGGTGAACGTTTCGGGCGCAAGGAAGGACAGCATATGGGAAAGAAAGAGACGCGGAGAGTCGCAGTCGCTTCGGCCGCGCGCGGTCTCTCTTTATATTACACTTACATAGCTGTCCTTTTGTACATTCGGCTCGGTCTTTGAAGCTCAAAAAAATAGTGTCTGTCTTCGAACTTTGCAAACGAACCTCCCCGAGGCTTTTGCGACTACAGAGGATTTACTGTATATGTATATTAGAATCGACTCGAAGAGACCCCCTCAAAATCCGATGATTTCTCTCGGAGCTATCGGTTTGGATTGATCAATTTTTCGACACGACCTCGTACTTTCCAGCAAACCGAAATGAATTTTTCATACTCTGTGATCTTCGAGATTCAATTTGAGCCGTCGGGAGTTCATAAATCTCTCCGGGGAAGCGATCGGTCACGATGAAAATAAAATTACATTTGTCCTCAATATGTGCATTCTTCTAAACGTCAGCAAGTTACAAATTCTATATTACAAATCGAATGCTATAATTAAATTAAATTTTAATTGAAGAAGAAACTGAAAAATTGCTGGCAGGTAATAGTGAATGAGTCGATTCGTCATTCCCAGTTAACACTAAACCTACCATTGCCGGACTGATAACCGGTTTTATATTTTCCATCTTACAATTATTGAAATTATGAAGTTGCTTACATGGAAATTCATTCGATAAATTTCTTTATCCAAGCACATATTGTAATAAAAATTGCACAAAATTTAAATAAATAGAGCCTTGTCGTTTTCGTAAGCTAAAACGGTTTCATCGTTTTTAGTGCTCGGTAGGTTCAGTGTTAAAAGGTTCCATCGAGAAGCAATTAGATTCCCATTCGTATATCGCGGGGGCCCATAAATATCCGATCGCCCGATCGGGAAAAGTATCGAGCAGCAGAGTGGACGGAGATAATGCCCGAAATTGATCGTTCGGCGGTGTTACGCGGTGGTAACAATAGCGGTGGCGGTAAAATATGAAAACTATATCGCCGGGGAAACGGCGGAGGCACGGTTGATTTACAAGAAGGATTATTAAGTCAGCGCGTAAGCTCCTTGAGTTAGCGTATAATCCATCCGTAGGGACGGATGATATAGTCGGTTTACAAGGCAGCAATATCTCGATTTTAGTACTGGCAGCCCTGAACTGGCTTGGAGTCGGAGAATAACAATCCGAGAATAGATAGTCAGTGGATATATGGATTATACGGGAGAATTATACGACTTCGTCGTAGCGTCTTGGAATTTAATGCAATAGCGATGAAGCCGCCCCGCCGTGCTCGGTGGCCCGCGGCGTATTCCGTAGAATTCGATCGATGTTTAATTTCCTACGATCGTCCCCGTCGGAATAAAACCTTGCCGCCGCCTCGCTACTTCGCTTAATTCACTGGGAAGTGGATCGCGAATATCGCGAACTGAATGTGTTATCCACCAGCTATGGTTCGCCGTTTTTTCCCCCTCTGGTTTAAATCACGCTTGCATCGCGTTCTCCGCGCAATCTCGCCCGCGGGAGAGCTTTGCGGAAAATCCGAAGAACATTTTCGAACCTACAAGACCCCCGCGAACGAGCTCGAAAACGATATTCTAACTCCTTTCCTTCATTCCCGCGATGCACGCCGCGGAAACGGATCAGCAGCGGAACGCTCGGTTTTATTCGCGAACAGAAAACTATGTGAACCGTTTACAGCGAAAAGAAATGTTTGCAGTGACTGTTACGGAATATGAATTAAACTTATACAGCGGCGTTATAAACAGATCACTCGAATAACTCGCTTGCTTTTGATGATAGAAGAAAATGTATCAGATCAAACTTACTTGTCTGATGCATTTTCTTCTATCGTCAAAAGCAAGCGAGTTATTCGGGTGACCTGTTTATATCGCCCCATCATGAAATACTGGTATAACGACGTGAACATCCGTGAGGTATTAAATTGATGTTTCCAGAGACGCAAACATTCGCTTTTGAAACAAATCATTATCCGGCGGAATTTCCAAGGAGCTCGGCGCTAACTTCAAAATCCGAAATCAAATCAAACGAATGCGGCATCCCGCTGCGCCGAGCTGCTCGTTAATTGGCGCGTTGGTATCGTGACAAATTTGGAATTCGGTTTGACGAGAAGCCGAGTAATTAGCCGTTGAATGTCGCGAGGCTGTTTCCCGAAACACGGTACGCATCTTGTTTGCACGCAGAGACGATGCACAGTGCACATGCAGGGATGATTGCACTTTGAGCCTGCTTGCGCCGATGAGCCGCGTGTCGGAGATATACATGCCGATCATGCCGACACTTCACCGTTTGTACACACCTGGAAATTCTGGCATTTCGTTGCTGCGCGACAACGTTAACGCACGAATCAATGTCGTCCCTATGGACGAAAAACTAGGTTGCCCTAGTTATGTGGAAAGAAGATAACAATTTCATTATACAGTAAATCCTCTATCGACGCAAAAAGGTGCTACACGATAGACGCAAAAAAAATATCCCCTCCACTCTTAATCACATTAATATTAAATTTATATTTTAGATGAATACGTGAAGTTCGATCACAATTAGAGGATAACATTTTCCAGTGCTTAGATGTTTCTAACTCTTTTTGTGAGGAGAGAATGAATTGAGAATGTATTCAGATAGAAATATATTAATTTTTGTTGTATCTATGGAAATGTGAATTTTCGTAGTTCCGAGTCTAGCATTTGTGACGGAATTGTCTCGCATGTGTCCGAGGAAATGAATTTTAATGAATGTGGAATTTGATGAAAGATTTCTGCAAACAAGAGGTTGTTTGACGTATTAGGGGACCTAGTTCGTCGCACGAAGATAACCAACCCATTTTCAGTTCCATTGCGTGTCACAAGCTGTGCATTCAAACACGGTAGCTGATTATCGATCCACTTGACATTTCGAGAACAGTTAGTCGATAGGCAACTGTGTCAACAGACGTTGCTTAATAGCACGCGATATGAATATATTACGTATATTGCGTAATTTGCATGGACAAAACAGCAGGTGACTTGATTGAATACGAATGTGTTACTTAATTAATGGAAAACTTCAGAGAAACTATTCTTTGAAGTTGATAATAATTATTGTCAGTTCATGCATATTTATATTAGATTTGGATTTGGTATTCCCTCCTAACGTCTCAGAAACATACACAACCATACATGCACACATAAAATGTAATGCTGAGATACAACGGAAGCAAGCAGCAAGCACAATTTATAATTCATTGAAGTTTGTTTGTTGATTCAATCGTGCTGCAATAATAGCTACAACAACTACGCACACAGACATTCATAACTAGACTGCAGATGTTTATGCAATTTGCAATTTTTGTAGACGAATTTTAAGACAATGCAATAAAATAAGATCTTATTTTCAGCGGTAGTAGTCTTTGTAGATCTGAAATAAATGAAAATTCTACTAAATTCTGTCGAATTTTATATTCTACCATTTTTTGAACATTTTCAGAAGTCATAAATGCACACAATTCCAAACGAAAAATTGGTCATAGCGTTTTATTCAATCCTTTTGTAAGGATTAGACAGCGGATATTTATGCAAAATAAAAATTTTCCATATAATTTCAACAAATTGGAGTGAAATAGAAGTTTATTTCCTTTCTTAATATATTTAATAGGTTGAAAATAATATAACAGTATCTTTAAATTTTTCTAATATTTTTACTGTTTTAAATTACATCTAGTAATTTTTGCCATAAATGCATAAAATCCGCTGTCTAGTAATGATTGTGATTGTTGGATTATCAATGAGTCACCAGCACAACGAACTGATTGATCGTGGTAAAAAATGAATCAATGATCTCAGAATCTACATAAAGATAACTCTACAAAAATTATTCTACATAAGATTGTTTCAAGAGCCGGACAGTGGGCCTAACCTAAACAATCTAAAGATACTGAAGAATCTGAAGATGGAGGGGACCCAAGTTTCCTTTCAGGCTTCCAACAAGTGAAACAGTTTCATATTAAAAGTACCAGTGTACGTTTCTTAAAGGAGTAGACTCGTTTTTCCAGGATTTCGAGGGTGCGGGACTCGCGTTCTCATTTCTCGATAAAACAAAAATGAGGTTTCTCAGTAGTCAAAAACGCTAGATAAAAGATCGATCTAGGCCGCTATCGCCCTCAAAAGACCTATTTTTTCGTTTACGAGGCGTAATTTGCATTATTCGAAAGCATACAACTGCGCATGTAGCTATTTTCATAGCTACGAAAAAATAGGAAGAAGTAATCCTCGTTGAACAGTATTTGCGATAAAATGTCAGACGACGTGAAAGCAAAGATGGCGAAGAGGATGCATGTCTTGCGACTGCACCCACGCGTCACGTATCAGCGATGCACTGAATAATTCGGTGGGATCCGTGCACCGATCCGTTGAAGTTCTTCGACAGCAAAAAAGGGCCAACGCGCGCGCACACACACAGAGAGAGAGAGTGGGAGATAGGGAGAGACAGAGCCGGGGGCCAGACAATTTGGTAGACGTCACGTGCGCCGTCACGATGCACAACGCTATATATAGGCGGAACGAAAATGCAATTGCAGTTGGAGAACTGGGCTGGTTCCGGGACACAGGAGGCGGCCCGCGTAACTTCCCGGCGTAATATAAGTAATACCGACTAAGCAGGAACATCGTTATTGCGGCTGGTGCACGTAATTCTATCAGGAGCCGGGTTGCAACCTGAATGTGCAACCGATGCACATCGCGGGGAGATGCATGACCGAGGTCGCTCTATAGAAAGGAACAACTAGGGATAATGCCAGCCGAGTGTTTTATATGCACGAGAGTGTCTCTGCCGCTGGTAAGGACGTGCATACCGATTGCTTTTCCGCCTGGAAAACGTGTAAACGACGAGTTTTTCGCCGGCCGCCACTCGATCCCTTGTGTACGTCGCGGAAACTTTATAAATCGGTTGTTTGGATTACAGGTTTCGTGTTAGTCTTTCATCCGAGACACACCTCTCTGACCGCAACAATCTTGTGAAAACAAATTTTCTCCCAAAACCGTCCGCCGCACAGTGGAGCATTTGACGAAAATATGCATATACAATTTACAGCAGTGGACATGTTAAAAATATTTAATATTATCCTATTAATCTCAGCTTAATAGGATAATTAAAAGAAGAATACAATTTATATTTGGTTCCTGTGTCCTGCAATCATTCTCAACATTTTTTATTTTACATTAAGGTCCGCAGTCTAATAATAACAGAAAATATTACATGCGTGCTATATCAATTTGACCGAGCAAAATCAGCCCATGTTTACACTTCTCTCTCAAATTTCTTTCGTGTACAAGAGACAAACTTGCAATTCTATATGGATACTCTGAAGGACATATCTAAAATATAGGGTGAGTAATATGTACGTGTATCCTATTGTGTTATATCAAATATACAAATACATCAAATGTGTTATCATTTTGTCCGGCAGTGTACCTCGAAAAGTTGGCCAAAACACGATTTTGCAAATCTCCCGTAAGATGACAAATTTTGATTGCCTGATCTGTTGGAATATATAAATGCATGTTTCGAAGACTAAAAATGTTCGAATTCTCGGTAACATTGGAGTAGCCTAATCCTCGGGATGGAAGAAAACTGTTAAACAAGAAGATCGACTACCGTCTTTGTAAACGGTGAAACCACTCGGCGTCGGAGGAAATAGTTCGTTCCGAAAGAGTTTCGCTCAGTATCTGCTCGGTTTTTCCATGAAAGGTATATCTCGGGCGTTCTAGCAGAGCAGCGACACGGTCTGCTTTGTCTGGTGCACCGAAGTTTGTTCTCTTTTGTCCTCGGCATACGTAGCCTGTGATCACGGTATGGACGGATAAGCACGGATCGATTGATTGGTTGATTGACTATCGTACAGGGAGAAATATGCAATGCAAAGGGCTCTACGACCTATTCGAGTGGTACTTGGAGAGATAAGCTTTGGCTCGCCGACGTCGATCAGTTTTGAAGTACGTATCTAGGGCAAACCGGACGGACTCTCTTATACGGTTTCGTTCTCTATTATTCTATCCAAGTGTCCATACAGGGTGTTTCGTTCGTCTTGTCCACTCCACTATCTTTGCCACTTTTGTGAATACACAAAAGTATAAATATTCCTTTCTATCGATCGTATATTTGTTGATACAAGATGTATTGATTCTCTCGGCGCACTGGTTCGATCAATTTTTACTTAAAAGCAATTTTGCAATTTATCAAATTCAAATTTCGACGTTTCGATTTATGTTTAAATCATTCTCAAGAAAATTAATAATTGCATCTATTGAAGCAAAAAAACCTGTATTTGTTGTGTTTGTTTCGCCATCCATGATAAATATTCCTTTCTATCGATCGTATATTTATTGATACAAGATGTATTATGATAATAAAAAAATTGATAATTGCGTCTATTGACGCAAAAAAACCTACATCTTGATCCACGGGTACTTGATCCAGTATTTGATTTTTCGTATTTGATTTTTTTTCATTTTATGGATATGAAATTGATATAATACCTTATACAATACTTAAATGTGTAGTCATTGATTGGATACCAACATATTTAACAATGTAAACAATATTGCGAATAATGATATAGCAATTTTATTATTGTTGTCAATTATACAATGCTAAAAATGATTGAAAGATCGTCAACGTTCCTGAAAGTTCGATGAAAAATTACCTTAAAACAGATAAAGTAGACGAGATAAACGAAACACCCTGTATATCCGAGTAGTATGTATTACTAGAGGGTGCTACGGCGAAAGTTCGCATCTCGGTTTTGTAACTAAAAGTTGCCGCGCTTCGATTTATGCATCGAAATCAGGGATTTTTCTAATGGAAAAAGTTACGGTGCCGAGTCCAGGCCACAAACGCGCGCACATACCCCATTGTATACTGTATATTACGTTTCAACGAGTATAAATTCACGGGGGGAACCGCGGGGGTCGTTGGATAAACCGGAGGGGAAAGCGCGTTGGATCTCCATTTATCTGAACTCTGTCTATCCGAACCAATTTGGTCGCTGTGTACCGAACACGTTGCTGAGCTCTTATTATCCGAATTATCCAGGCAAATAAAATTAACCAGCGGCGCAACGGTTGCGACATGACTTCGCCGAAGGTTGCAAACAATTTCGCGTACCGTGACTATTTTTCATTTCTTCGTTCTTTCATGCGACAGCTTTCAGACGCGATCCATCAGCGCTGTGCATCAAACATAAATGTGCATTCTTTATATGAATCATACTCGTACTGTTATGTTGATATGGTGCTTCAATGCAGATCATTTATAAGTAGATTCCGGGTCATTATATTAGGTCGTTCGGAAAGTCATTTCGTTTTCTCAAGTGAAAGTGAAAGTCAATTTTTTTACCATTAAGATAAGTTTCTCGGGCAACTTAAAGATCCCATGCTCGTAGAATTTCTGTTGTTTGTTAGCAAAAAATTGAGTTATGTGACTTTATTTGAAATTATGACAAATAAATGCTTGAAAGGTTAGAAAGCACTACAACGCACGAAATTACGTTCGAAATGTCTGCTGTCAAGATATAAGTAATAACTAGTATGCGGATATCTTTATGCATTTATGGTTTCCAAAAATTTTCAAAAAAAGGATGCTGGAGTATCAAATTCAACAGAACTTAGTACGATTTTTATTTATTTTGGACCTACAAATGTTGTTACCAATGAAAATAGGATCCTATCTGGTATTTCTTAAATTCTTAAAATTTGTCTACAAAAATTGAAAATTGCATAAACATTCGCAGTCTAGTAATAACGAATGGAAGAAATGCCATCTCTACACGAAAAACGAAATTACTTTCCGAGCGAGCTAATATAACACGATTGAATTTATTCCATAGGATTTGTATGGTAACATGTACAGTCCCTGGTTATCGAATTAGGACCACGTACAAAAATGTCAATTTTATGGCTATAATCATACAATATGGTTATATCGTATATGGAAAATTGTCTTTGGTCATTCAAATTATTACTAAATGTGTTGATAACCAGGTATACATAGCAATAGATTTGTTACTAAATCTGTGATAATGATGTTACTTTCATCGAAAAACATCCCTGTGATCCCATGGCCAGGCAATTCTCCTGACTTGAATGCCATAGAAAATTTCTGGAGCCTACTCAAAAGATTTGTTTACAACTCTCCAATCACCACATTATCCGAGTTGAAAACAAAAATTACAGATACTTGGGAAAATCACGAAGATATAAAGCATATGATATGATAAAGCAATGTATACGAAGCATGCCGGAAAAGATATAAGCCGTCATGAAGTCAGTGGGAGATATGTATTAACATCTGTTAATGCACAGTAATGGTGTATTGTGTTATTAGTTAATGAACTATACAATTTTTACATATAATTAAACATTACAATTTTAACAGGCCTTTTAATTCTACGGAAAACATGAAAAATGCTGAAAATTTGGAGTGGTCCTAATTCGATGACCAGGGACTGTACTTGAATGAGGAAATACACTAAACAATTTTCTGTAGAAAATATTTCTGTAACTTCACGAATTGTAAAAGAGAAAATCTGAAATCATTTACGAGCTCGGTAGTCCTACTGTTAAAAATGCCACAGTAACAGGTTGTCCATCATGTCATCCGTATTCAAGTGACGGAATTGTTTCTGCAGACTTCAAAATTCATTTCCGTGGTGATGGAGAGAGTGTGTGCGAAAATTGCTTATTATCTATGAGATATAAGAGGATTAAAAATGCAATTTTAACATCGTAAATCTGAAATATCTGTCATGAAATAAATTGCTTTTACCCAGTTATTGTGGCCCAG
>CM052261.1:1113582-1214424 GCA_028455795.1 Lasioglossum marginatum | reverse complement strand
ATTTCTTTCATGTTTCTTTCTCCAAGTCAGACTCGGCTGTACTTGAGGTTGTTGATGGATCGGTAGTCGAAACAGTTTTGGCGAATTCTGGTCTTGTCGCTTAGAAATTTAGGAAAGGCTCCAAGGTAGGGGTGGTTTTGGAAATTGGATATAATTGGCTGGAGGGTGTGTTTTAAACGGTGGTGGAAGTAGTGGAAAATTGTGGAAAGAGTAGGAGTAGAGGTGACCTCGGTAAGCTGATGGTAAAAACGGTTCCGCATGTGTTCGTAAGCTGCGGGTCCTAACGGTTTGTAAAATATTTTAAATTACTGGATATTTTTGACTGTGCCTTTTAGGTGCCGTTCGTTATGTCGTCAGTAGAAGTAGGCTAACCTTTACTATGCGCCCTTGTCCCTTCGCAGAGGGTTTTACGACGGAACACCTTACATTATAAGGCTTACAATATCGTGTCTGACTCGTGATGAAGATTTTGAACAGGCTCTGATAAAAATGTATGTTAAAATAAAACTATTTTGGTTTTGTTAATATACAGTTATTGGAGAACACAGCCGCCATACAATTTATATCAATATTCTCCTCTTTTAGGAAATTACTTGATGAAGTATGGGAAGCGTTTTAGGTTTTACATTTTAATAATAGTTTATTAATGAGACGCTTTATATTATTTGTTCTTGAGCTTGTCTGTTCGATACGTTTAAGCTACTGACTAGGTAAACCAAGGTATATATTAAGAAAGATCTATTAGTACAGATATTTCTGTTTACAGTTCATAGATGTCGGTACATATTAATTTTACAGTTATCTTCCTTAACATTACTATCTACAAAAAAAGTTCAACGGATTAAGGGCAAGGGATTAATATTCCCATTCCGCCCCTGAACCCAACACTTTACACAAAATTCAAGCTGCAAGACCGCGCGCGCTAAACACACTTCCAGCTTGGTACGTCGAATTTCCCGAAAAATGTTCGGACCGCCGGAAAACCGTTCGTCCGTGGGGAATCGTGACGCGACGAAAACTATAATCGCCGAACGATATTTCTCCCCCGATGGTTACGCCGCAGGGGTGAGAGGGGGTCGGTTCGAGGGACTAGAATAGCGATGGTGGACGGTGGCGTCGAAAACCCGGGCGACGGGTGTAGAGAAAGGAACCAGCCTAGCGGAGGATACGTCGATTATCGGGAAAATCCGGGTTTTTACATGGTGGCTCGGTCTCGCGGTAGAATTAATCTCTTTTCGGGGTGGACGGAACCGTCGGTGGTCTGTGAACAGGAGGAGAAGGGTGAGAGAGGGTGGGGGTTGCTCGTCACGACGACGACGATGACGACGATGGTGTACGCCACCGGGGAAAGGGATGCTTTCTGGTCCTCTCAAAGCAATCGTCTACGCTCTGCTCCGAAACAATGCCGGCCGTGAGCTCGTTCAAGCATGAGACGGAATGGAACGGAACCTGTTGCAGCGTACGTCAACGACGACACGGGAAATTGGATTTTTTAGAGCGGTTAGTCCCCTCGGCCCTGGGATGCGTTTCTCGTGTTCGTGGAACGTGACACACGACGCGACGCTCCAGCTAGCTTCCAACCCCCGGATGCAACCCCGTGCGCGATACGCAAACGAGATACGCGACACACCGACTGGTCAACCCTGCTGTCTGATTTCGAATCCTTCTGTCTGCCGAGAAAGCGAAATTACACTGGCTGCATACAGGGAATGCACACGGATGCATCGGGGAAAAAGGTGAAACGGATTGGCCTTCTGAATCGTTAAACAAGGGGTGCGATTGTTTTGTTGATCGGCTGAACGACGGTTCAACCCTTACTTGTTCATACCATATAAAATGCTGTGAGAATGCTCTGCCAATTCCCTTGCGAAGGCATAAGATAGTCATTAAAGTAAATCCTCTATAAACGCAACAAGGCCGTACACGATAAACGCAACAAAAATATCCCTTCCACTGTAAAATCTGTGTCGACGAAAGTTAATGTCGGTCAAATCGTGTCGATGAAAACAGTGTCGGTGAAATGAGTTGTCGACGAACATAGGGTAACCCTAAAAAAGATAGCTACCCTGTACGGTAGATGCGATCAAATCCCCCCGAGACTGTCGCGTCTATAGAGAATTTACTGTAATACCGATACTCAGACCGGAGTAATTGTTAACCAGTAATCACTTCTGTAATATGTAATTGCAGCAGCGACGTGACAGCAATTATAGTTGGCAAATAATCTCCGTAGCGTCCTGGTCGTAACAACTGGCAGCCGTGGCGCGGCGTATCTTGACGGCAACCAACCTAATCTCAGAGACATGGCTAATAACAAACCGGAGATACTGTGATGCGTGCACATCAACGGATATTACCGCGAACCTAACGTATTTCGGTCTGCTTATCAGCGGTGCAGTCGCGACTCAACAATCGCTTTCACGTGCGTCACGATGAACCCGCCAGCTGTTCGCCATCGTGCTGCGCCGTCAACTTTCAACCTGGTGAACTCCACACTGGGTTCCCGGCTTTTCCAGAGGAAATTTCTGAACGTCTGTTGCGGCGAGGAACCAATTTGTCTCTGGCTGATGTATCACGACACGCGGCCTCTCGCCCTGCACCGTACAAGCCCCATTTCTGTGCTCGTCCTCGTGATTTCGAGCGAAACAACAATGTGCCATTCCCCGCTCGGAATCTTCCTTCTATATTTTTCCTCCGACGAGATTCGACGGACCTGCGTCTGAATAGTATTACGCCATTCGGAATGAAACTTTCACGTTGCGTCTTCTTGTTTTCGGAAACTAAATTGCTCTTGTTCTCGGTTTTTCAATTTCATCAGTCACTCAATTTCTTTCGTTCTTGGCGAATTCAAACTAGAGATCGTGGTTTTGAACGTGTATTTAAAGTGAGACACGAAAGTATTCGAACGTCCTTTAAAACAGAATAACTTTTTTATGATTGTACCAAACGACCTGATTTTTTGTCAAAAAAGATTTTCCAAAAATTATAATTTACAAGGATACATACAAAAATAAAAAAGGCATTTCTTAAAACTTTTTTATTTGGGCTCTTAATGAAAATTTAAAATATATGTTTTGTAGATCTATGTTAGTTATACACATTTCATGGAAATCGATTAACATACACACGAGCTACAAGCGGTTAAAATGGTGAAAATCGTAGTTTTACACGACTTTTGATCTGTTTCTGCTTAAAATCCACAGAATCGTACATCTTTCGATGCGTGTCGTTTTTTCCAGCGTCAACCGATTTCGATGACATTTTCAGCAATTGTATAACTAACATAGATCTGCGAAACATATATTTTACATTTTCTTGAAGGGCCCAAGTAAAAATTTTTTAAAAATGCCTTTTTTATTTTAGCATGTAACCTTGTCAATTATAATTTTGGGAAAATCTTTTTTACATATCATTTCGTAAACCACCACTTCTAATTGATCATAAAAAATCAGGTCGTTTGGTACAATTATAAAAAAGTTATTCTGGTTTAAAGGGCGTTCGAATACTTTCGTGGCTCATTGTACATACCAGAGTTGGGCAAAATTTTTATTTAGATAACATTTTTGCCCAACTCTGCATACACGTACTTTAGTGCATGTCATTTTAAGTACACGGGTACACATATACCTAATTTGCATCCTCATTTTCATTTATATAATTTTTAGAACACTGATATTAATTTACAGTGGCCGAAATTAATATTCGGACGCTCTAAAAAAGACGATAACTTTTATAATATTGTATTATACGATTTGAACTTTTTTGGGAAGTTAGACCAATTACTTACATACAAAAGGTATTTTTTAAATTTTCAATATAGGCCCACATAAAAAAATTGTGAAATGCAACTTTTAGTATTTTTTCTACAATTCCGATCTGTTGCAATTTTTGAAAAAATTTCTTTTTACATCCCGTAGTAAACTAGTTGCTCTAGCTTCCCAAAACTAGCTTCTCCTCAAATCGTATAGTACAATATTAAAAAAGTTGTCTTTTTTAGAGTATTATCCGAATATTAATTCCGGCCACTGTATGTATCGAGATTATGGTTTCACAAATTCCGCGGTTGTTCTAAATCCTGGCGCTAAAAGGGTTAGCACGAATCATTGCGCCCTGGTCATGCACCCTGCATCCCGCGGAGACTTGCTCTCGACATCTCGAAGAGAGAGAGAAAAATGGTTAGGTCGCCGAGCTAAACGATTTAATAAGGATTCCAGTCGACTGGAACGGTTCAAAATTGCCAGCAGACGCCACTGTCGTCACGCCGTAAACGTAAACGCAATTCTTCGGCATCTCAAGTACAAAGGGCCTCCATTAGGGGCCGAGCATAAGGCAGGATGCGCTAATGACATTTCGCGCAATAAGGAAATGTCAGGTAGGAAAAGCGGCGAGCATTGTCAGGTGGAAAAGCTCGGGCGACACGGAACGAGAAATCCCACGAAAACTGCGTCCTGTGAATAATATCTCCCGGTGAACGAATATTCCCCGTCCTTATTTTCGATGTCTAATGGCGAGTGAAGGAGAGATAAAACTGGGGGACGAGGCTCGGCCCGAGCTACCACGGTCTACCCGGGGAAACTGAAATAACTTTTCTTCTCCGCGATGTATTAGCGAGACAAAGTATCCATTCCCGGTTCCTGTTGGCCTCTCCTTTCGCTGTTTTATCTGCCCACCACGCTACTCCATGTTAATGGCAGAAAAATGTGACAGTGACTCCACCGAAACGATTGCTACCGATGATATTTCGGTGATTATTACGTGGTTTTTGAAAAATGCCCAATCTACGCATGTAATCACTCAGAAGAATCTGTTCAGAGAAGGGAACAGCAAAAAATGTTCACGAAAATCTACGATGGAAGATGTATTTCGTAGATCCTTCGGAAAATAGAAAAGGAATTATTTTAATTTAACACCATCGGTGCTTTAATGCAACGAACGCTATGTCTCGTTTCATGGTCCATTTACTCAAATCACTCGCGACGAATGGATTTAATTAGTACACAAATTTCGCAGACAAACGCAACGGTGATGTACACGAGAGTATCGAATCACAGGGACGAGCAATCAGCAAGTAAATTCGACACGGCTCACCTGTCGGAAATTATAAAGGACTTTAAGTGGAAGGTAATCCTTTGTTAGCGGATACAATAAATTATGTATGGCTCTCGTGAGCCGTGACCCAACTCGAAGCCGTTTAAGTTGTATCCAGTTTTGAATATTGAAAATTAACTCCGGCTTTCAACTGACACACCTGTCCCTCTCCTAATTGGATTACGTTTGTTGGCTCGCCTTAGGGCCTGTCGCAAACCAATTTGATGCACGCGAGATGGAACGATCTCAAAGGTACTGTAATCGATTTATTTCCACGTTAATCGTCTTTTTAAAATTATAAATATCGATATTTACTGGATACTCAAATCCATTAGAATGTAGTTAAATTGTACTATTGCAATTTACTGCAACTACATGATAAACATGATAAAATTCAAATAAAATCATTCGTATTGTTCACAAATAATAAAGCAATGTTCTGAACATAATGCACTTCAAGAAGCCGATAGAAATGTGTATAAAATCGAAAACCGAATCGAAACAAGATCTCGCTGTTAATGCGACCACATTAAAATAAACCATAAATAAATAAAATGAATAATAAATAAGATTGTGAACACCGGGCAGCAATTTTTAAATAAATAGCATCGTGTGCATTTAATGAAACAGCCAATGGTAGTTCCGTCTCGGAAAGGGGGAACGCAATTATGCTTCCTTTTTCTACATTTCGAAAGACAAACGAAACACTTTGAATCGACGTTCGTCGTATTCGTGGACCGTAGTGTAAGCACATAATTGCCCCCTAATTAACGCTGTTTCCCGTCTGTTTTCACAGAACGACGCTTTTGTCTTGCAACAATAAATTACCTGCCGAGATTTCGCCACGTCGATGACGGAGTAAGCAGTTCCTGTAGTCTTAATAAAGTTTATATGGGGCCCGTCGCGTTTCTGTTCTCCAGACGGCAGCTACTTAAGCACAAGGACGAGTGCGATGTAAACAGAAACATTCCCAACGGGTTCCCAAGTTCCGAGTGAAGGGTGCAGCCGACCGTATTCCCAGTTAACAAATCTGACGTTGTATATAAGTTGCCAGATAACTAAACTGTACTATTCCATTTTCGTGGATTTTTCCCTAATAATCCATAATTATTTCACTTGATATGAACTTTCTTTTCTCGAAAATTGGGTTTTGGAATCACTGTACGTTAACATTATGTTATACACTTGCATAACGTCATCCCTGCTCTACAGTCTGGATTAAAACAAACTTACATTTGTATGTTTACCTTTACAGGTAAAGAAGATGCATTTTTAAAGTCTCGTCCACATCTGCAGGACAGAGATCCAAATATAAGCTGGAGATATTTTATACGAGTAAGTGGAACCAAATATTCGACACTTTGCAGCAAAAATCAACATTTTTTTGTGATGAAATGATCATTTAGTCGATTATTAGATCGACCTCAAATTCGGAAGAATCAGTCATCCGCGATTTCTACTAGATCAAGTCAAAACTAATCGAGTTCTTCATATCAAACAAATTTGATTGAATCAATCACGGTATTCACGGTGAACACGCAATCGAAATCCAGTTAAATATCGTTTCATTAACGCTGCCTTACTGTAATTACGAAGAGTTTAGTAATAATTGAAGGACGGATCGGTTCTCTACAGTGTCGCATATTGCGTCGCTATTACGCATTATGGACTAGCGCTAATGCAAACATAACAGTCTCTGACCAATTAATTAATCGATCGACAACCATATACGCGGAATCGTATCGGTCAGTATATCGAGGCTGATTGAACGCAAGTATTTCAAAAACGAAATCGGATTCATCCGTTCTGTACGCGTGGAACTAGAGTACATCGGCTTCAAATGAATATTTCACGGTTTGTTTTTTCCCTGGCGGATGCGCCACTTTATGTGAACCAATTAAGGGTTGACACGCCGTCTATGAAAGTCTCTGTATTCAGATTCGGAAACTGTCACTGTCTCGACAACCGTATCACTTATTAACACTTCTTCTGCCCCGATTTTTTAGCATTCTACCTTGCCATTATCCGTTACTCTGTTACAGGAATAACGTTGAGTACAGATTATAAAGGACACGTGAATCACAAAGTCAAAACATTTTGTTAATATTTGATGGACTAATTGGATTTGAGAGATTCAGAGTTCCTTACTTCATTTGATATAAGAATTAAATTAATAATATATATTTGAGTACAGATTATAATGGACGTGAATCACAAAGTCAAAACATTTTCTTAATATTTGATGGACTAATTGGATTTGAGCGATTCAGAGTTCCTTACTCCATTTGATATAAGAATGAAATTAATAATATATATTTAATATAATATAATGCAACTGAATATAACTTTATATCTGACGGACTATTAATACTTTCTTAAACTCATTCTATCACACCGCGTACAAAACACGTCCGTTGACTTCCGAGCACATCCATGGAGACAGTGCAATCAACTCAACCGAGTTGCCACACACATGAAACCAAAATATGAGAAAGGGGAAACATTGCCAACCTCTCAAAACTTAGCACACTTCTACAGACCTGAATTTTTACAAAAATCTCGAAAATATCGTGAGAATGAAAGCAACTCCGAGTGGAAAACGTGTTTCGTGTTGCGTCACTAGATTCCGTAAAAGATTTTTCTCTTCATTTTCAATAATGTTTCCTGGTCCAGTGTTCAATGTAGAAATTCTTCTTTGTCGATCGTAGATTATTGAATAAACTTTTTAATGATTTCGGCGCGTAGGTTCCCATCTAAAAGGTTTCCATCTCTAGGTTTTCATCTAAAAATTCCCTTGATCTATGTAAGTGGTTCTAACAATCATAGTATAACGAAATGATGATAGAAAGATCGGAGACAGGGAAAAGAAGAGGAGACGAAATCCGCGCGAAGGCGATCAAGCCTCCAAGACGAGCGTCCCGAGCGGTCCGCCGCAGGGTAAGGTCTGTTCAGGGCAGGGGTGCGGGGGCGTTAGGTTAATTTGCCACGCAGTTGCATTCGCAGGGCTTTTCGGGAACGCGGGCTTTCAATGGGCCGTCTTATTCGCGGCGATGCGGTGGAACGTAGTGAAACGTACCGAAACGTAGCCCGACCATGATAATACCTGGCCGCGTAAACAGGGGCTGCGCGTCGGTGGAGCCCCTCGGTGTGCATGTTCACAAAAGACGCGTATTTCTAACCTTCGAGACGCTCGAGCGGTACAAGTTTTAATTATGCCGGGGGTAGTCTGGCTGGCGTATCCTCTCGTTGCCATTTCAGACTGCATCTGGCGGCGCGATGATAACATTCACCCGCTCGGAGTTTCTCTTCGTGCCACCTTCTCTCACTCAAAAGGGCGAACGGGAATGGAGGATAGCGGAGAAAAAAAAATGGATAGGGCCGAGACGGGGGGTGGGCGAGGCGAGAGCAGAGGGAAGCGAGAGAGGAGAGTTCAGAGGGGAGGCGCAGGAAAGAAAAAGCCGGCCTCATTAGGAGAGACCAGACTGCAAGAGAACCCCGCGTACGCCGCTCAAATGAGATCCAACGTCGGCCGTAATGGCGTACGTCGAGATTTTTGAGGTCTCGTCCTTTTCGGAGTTTCTGCACCCTTCTCTCTCTTTCTTTCTGCCCTCTGACCTCTCTCCCTCGCTGCTCTATCTGTGTTAACTCGCTTGCTCTAACCCGACAGCGCCGCTACCTTTGCTTATCTATAAGTTTCGACGGCGCACAGTGTGGCCGATCGTCGATCTAGCTGTTCAAAATTCAGAAAACCAGCGCGACTAAGATACTGTTTACGCGACAGAACAAGTACGATTTTTCATCCCCCCCACCTCATAACTTTTATAATAACATCACAATATTTGTTTAAAGTTGAAAAATACGTTTTTTTTTTCAGTCATGTTTCTCAAAAACTGTGCGCGTAGGAGAAAAATTAAGGGCAGATTCGGAATCAGCGCAAAGAACAACACACACTCTATGAGATCCATCCAACAGTAATTTGGAAACAAATTTGGTGTTGGATAGTGTAATTTAATGGAATGTGCTTTCTAGTTTGCTGTATTTCTGCAGTCAAATAAATGGAAAAATTTCGAAATCAAGTTACCAGTACGAGACCTACGTGCCACGTCTCGCCACATTCGAAGATCGCGGAAGGGCAGAAAACCCGGGCTGCTCAAACTTCCGGTTCCATCCCCGCGTGCCGTTCGCGACCCTCTCGCATGATTCGGAAGCGAATCAAGACGGGTTCGTCTCATTCAATCGCCACGGGGTAGATCCCCGAAACGCGGAAGCGTCAAAGGGGCGAGAGCGCGCAACTCCATTTTCACGATCGATCGGATTAGAAGAGTCTTGCACGCTTTCCGTGCCGGTTCATAAATTTACATCGAGCCCCGCCGCCGCACAGTGTGGCCGATCGCCAATCTAGCTGTTCAAAAATCCCAAAATGAAAATTGGACTTCGCCTCCCAACGCTTGTGTGGCGTTTAATTATATGTTTGAGAGCTCGGAACATAAAAAATATTGTGTAAACAAGTTTAAACAATCATAATCTATTAATATTGGATATCACTGTATTCAGAAAAATCTATGGAATCTTTTGCAAAGAACAATTCAATATTTTTTATAATAACATCACAATATTTGTTTAAAGTTGAAAAATACGTTTTTTTTTTCGAAGTCATGTTTCTTAGAAACTGTGTGTAGGAGAAAAATTAAGGGCAGATTCGGAATCAGCGCAAAAAACTGTATAAGATCCACCCAACAGTAATTTGGAAACATAAAAAAGGTTGAAATTTGTTGGACAGTGTTATTGTAGAAGTTTGTGCCCAATTTGAAAGTAGAAAACGAAGTCTCACTTGAAACAATTTTATTCTACAATATATTCTCGGTTCCTGTAGAATATTTCGACCTTCTGTGGACTGATCCTCTTTCTCACCGTACCAGTAGATCGGAAACATCCTCAAATGTATGTCGAATAGCATAATAGAATCGGCTTCTGGATTTGCATGTCAAACATTAGCCTGATTTATGAAGATTGGTTTTATTGTGGTATGCTTCTGCCCGAGGCGATTTCGAGCGGGAACGTTTTGCAAGTCAAAAGATTTGCGAAGATTTGCTGTCTTCACGGAATTTACAATTTCATCAAAATAAACCGGTTTATTTAATTCATTCAACTTCATACCTCGATCACATAAATACATCGATTAAACTTCAGAGTCTGAAACTTCGGGAAACTAATGTAATAGGAAGCAAGTATTTGTTTTCTGCGAGGAAAGTTTTTATTTTAATTCCACCTAAGCATTCTCAGCCTCCGTAATCGGATCCGCGTGGTTTTTTCCCGGAGATTCTTCTCGCGGCACGACTTCCGTCACGGAAATCGACCGTCTCATGGAAATTTATACGGCGAGCCTTGCAGGCAAATCCGCGGGAAGGACCGTGATCCAATCAACCGCAAAGTAATTCTTTTTGATCCCCTTTGACGCCTTCCGATGGAAATGAGACCCACCGTCGTTCCACTGAAAACTCGAACCGAGACCTACGGGGACAATATCAACCGAGATTTTTATTGCTCTTATAGCGGAAACGGAAGTTATTGCCGCCAAAGCAGAATTATATCAACGGCACTGCCGGCTTCTTTCAGAAAATCGTAAAAAGGATCTATTCAACTATTTAGTCGCGAACCTGCTATCCAATGCCTATAATCTAGGAAGAAATTATTTATTTGAGAACATGTAAAGTTCAACATTTAATCAAATCGAATGCAGTTTAATGCTGCTTCTGATTGTCTGTGGTCGATCAGTTTTCGTGCAAATTTGCAGAATGTTCTTCAATATCTATTCACATCAAACCGAGGCTGATACCTTCTCCTCGACTCACCAATTTAAAGAAAGGGGTAATCATTGCAATGCGAGTTGTTCAAAAGGTAAATTAATCCAGACCTTTCTTCCATTTTCCGTATTATTCCGTCGTTGTGTAATCTCCACGATTCCCGTAGGCTACAAAACGGTTAAAAACTTCTGGAACCCAATAAGGCTCGATTCTACGCGGAGAATTCCCAAGCGGAAAATTCTGCTGTGAAGAGGAGGATGGAGTCCATAGAATCTCGATCGTTTAAATCGCCTTAAAGCTTCAATTATACATGTCCGATTATCTTGCGCCAACAGGGGACCAATTTAAAAGGTTCATTTCACCGCAACCTCGGACCGATATCATTGATTTGGCAAACCTTCAAGACCGGCGCAGCGCGTCGCGGCGGCTGGTCCTGTCCATGGGGAGGGCAAACAGCTGGCGAAGATACCGGAAAAAGCGCGCGAGAATAGGCACAAAGGGGGCTTAAAACCCGTCGGAACGGAGGTAGCAATGGAAGAATGCGAGGCAAGAAAGGAGAGGCAGCTGCTACAAACGCGCGGGTGCAGCGACAGCGTGCACTCGTCACAGCCGCGTGTATACACCCACTTTTCCTTGGCATTGCACTTACCAGATTGCACGTCGACAATCTCGTAAGGGGACTCGAGCCTCCGCTAGCGAAGCAAAGGCGGAAAAAAACGGGAAAACAAAAACGAAGTACTCGCTGAAGATAATTTAAAGGGTTGCACCGATGTGACCGCCGTGAAATTAGCTAACGTTCCCGAATTCTCTCGAGACGAACCAGTGAACCCATCGGTCCCAAATTTTCTGGGTATGTCGAGCAACGTTTCCGAAGTGCGCTCAATTTTTTTCATAATTATTTTTCATGATACAGTATTTTATCCATAAATGTCCCAAATGTCTGGCCCGTAAATGTCCCAGATCTATCCCCACTACTGCGGGGTATACCCCCTTGAGGGGCCATGGAACTCGAGAGGCCTCGGTCCCCGAGAAGTATGACATCATGCGGCTCGGGTATATCGGTGAGATCACACTAATCCGAATTTCTAGCTTCTTTGTTTTTCATTATTTTTTTATGGAACTTTCATGAACATATTCGTGGCATTTTTCTAATGCGAAATCATACCAAATATGATATAATTCCGATGATATTTACTTGTGTAATAGACGATTAAAGTTTCTGGCGCTGTCCTTCCTTGCGCCAGAAACTTTAATCGTCTATTACACAAGTATATGCATGAGAAAAATGCCACGAATATGTTCATGAAAGTTCCATAAAAAAATAATGAAAAATAAAGAAGTTAGAAATTCGGATTAGTTATGTTTACATTTCTCGGCGACCGAGGCCTGTCGAGCTCGGCTGTCCTTCTCTGCGTTCGGCAAAAGTCCAAGAATACTGTCCCTGGCGCATAAATGTCCCTCGGCAGATCCGTGCTGGGGACTTATATCGATAAAATATTGTACATGCAACTACAACAAAAAGACGCTCGACGTTTCTTCAGTGGAGACATAGCTTCGCGTTCTATTTCTTTGCGGGAAGTTGTGCCGAAAAAACTGTAATCTTCCAAGATCGCCTACGATTAAAAGAAAAGAAGTTCGATTTCCTGAACCGCGGTCACACCAGTCAGTTAATTAGCAGTTCTTTAGCGCGGCGCGAGTTCGCTGATCGTTCGTTCGGCAAACAAACCTGTGACAGCGGGCCGAAAAAAGAGGAGCCCGAGAGAAATGACGGGAACGCCGGTAGGTGGAAGAATGGACGGGAAGCAGGAAGAACCGGTCAGCTTCCGGCGGTGATTTAATTAACATTCGTTGGCACGCGTGTTTCGGGCTGTTGAGCTCCCTTGGCGCGGGGAAACGACTTCTCGCGGATATTTTCGAGGACGCTCTCGACGATTCGTTTTATGTGTCCGCCGTCGAGTTTCCCGGTAGCTGCTAATTAATATAACGTCCCCCCCCCCCCCCGCCTCCGTTCTCCAGTTTTCGCTACGGCTGTTAGCCACGCGCGGCCATTGAGCCGGTAATTCGTGACAGTTTCCACGGCCGGACTACAAAGATATAAATATTCGTTTGTTTACTTCACCAGCCCGGCGCAGATGTAGCCCCGCGGTAACAACGATTCCACGGGCATATAGTTGACGGGGCACGGGGGCGGTGAAAGAACGAGGCCGGACAGAGTGTAATGCATCCTCGCTTCTCTCGAAAATTGCTTTACGCGCCGGATCGCCCTCCCATAAACTGGTAATTGCGTGGACAATGATAAATAGGAGCGGACCGCGCGGTAAACTCCATCGCCAGGATCGACGGTGTTTAAAGACTCCGTAAATTCGGATAATTAACCGTTTATGGTGAAAAATTGCGATCCACTCGACCCAACGAGCCCCTTTAGTTGATTTACGAGATCGGCCGAGCAGGAGACACTTTTTTCGAAAACGAATCGATGCTCTTTATTGGTCATCGTTCTGTCCTACAATTTACCGATGCGCTATCTTTACCCCTTGCCGTGACCAACTTTTTCCAGAATTCAAATTATGATTCGACCTTGAATGACCTTGAGTCATAGGTCGTTGAATTCGTCTTGAAACGCACTATTTGATGGTGGATAAAAAAACGTATCATTCCATTTAAAAAAAGAAAGTTGACCTTCACCTCACACCTACCTTGGTGTGTCCACCGGGAAAGATAAAAGTTCCACCACATGATGTCCCCCCCTCGGTATTGAACAACTCTCATCTGAAACATTTTAGCGTATAATCAATATTTTCGGAGATTTATCGACGGTAACGCTTTATAATTTCCACCCTGTATAATTGAAATACAATATAATTCAATTCTGTAATTGAATTACAATGTAATTGAATTAGCACAACTCTGACAATAATGCATGAAAGTACATCGCATCTGACCTTTCGTAATCAATTTTGAAATATTCCTCGGTACGGCGTATCCATGTTGGGTCCGAGGGCATGGAATCCTTAATTAAGGGCTTAATTAACAATTAACGACATATTCGAAGAGCTCTTAAAAAAGGATCCACTGATAAGAACCGGAGGGTATCCGAACGCGTTTTACCCATCGTTGGTTACGCGGTTTACATTCGGCATCCGCAGCGCGGGTCATTTGCATGCTCGAAATTACGAAAGCCTGACGGGATTATAAAAAAGCACCCGAATCGCGGGCCGCAGCTTTTCATACACGGTCTCTCGCGCGGTATACGTCTCTCCGTCCGTTTCATTACATCTGTTACGTCGCGTCCATTGAATGTAAATCGAGAATATCGGCCCGGGTCCGCGTTCTATTAATAAACAACATTTATTTCCGCACGGCCTTTGAATAATAACGAACTTGTTTATTCGCGGGCCGCCGCGCCACGTTTGACGGCGCCAGGAGGGGGGGTGGGGCCTTTCGGGAGTGAAAACGTATTACGGGACTAACTTGCCGTCGATCCAATTTTCTGATTGGAATTGAAGTATTATTGGAATAACTCGCTCGGACGAACCACTTGACAATGCGACGAACACGTGTGCAGATTATTCGAACGTAATTTTTACGGCCAATTTTCTAGACATCCATGAAACGATTAATTCGCAATCTGATTCACCGTATGATTTCCGGATTTAATCAAAGACCGCATACAAACGACGATATTAACTAAATAGATCTTATTGTCCTAGTAATAATCATTCATTTAATGAGTAATTTTCTCCATCACTTTTTATAGTAGTTGGTTCTCCGAGTTACAAATTGTGCGTGCTTTAAATGAGAAGAATTAGGACGCGTTGTTTTTGTGAGCATTTAAAAGGCTGGATGCTGTTAGTATTTTAAAACCACGTTTTGCACGTCGTAACGACTTGCCTTTACAGGCAAGCCATAAATGTTTTTTATGGTGTTTGTACTGTTTGTAAAACTCTGTGAAACTCGAGCATCATAATCTCACAAAAATGCTACCACTTAGCATTGGTATTCAAAACAAAGTGGCTCACTCTAGCTAGACAATTTCTACTGGGAATAACAACTGTTTTCGTCACTACGGACATACTACATCCGAACAAGATTGTCTATAATTTTAACGAAGTCATAATGAGATTACACTATTAACTACTTGCATAAAAGTTTAATACTAAACCTACCACCACCGGTCAAAATGACCGGTTCCAGATTTTTTATTTTACGATTATTGAAATAATAAAAATGATTTCATAAGGAATGGTTGTATAGATATCTTTAGTAGAGCACGTATTACAATAGGGACCGCACAAAGTCTAAATAAAATCAATCTTGTCATTTTTATAAGGGAACATGTACCAGTTACTTTTAAGGCTCGGTAGGTTTAGCGTTGATAAGAAGAAATGTTTAATGTGCAAGGATCTAATAATGAAGCAGTGTTTCACTTGAAAGAGGTGCTAATTTCAGTAGACAGGAGAATGAGCACGGTGTGGCGAGAATACTACTATTCAATCGGTCAGGCGAAATTGCGAACGAAGTCGATTATGAGAGCGAATAGACTGGCCATTCGGAGGAGCCGGAAGAACACTGATCTAGGAGCCGAATTTCTCGGTAACCGCTGCAAGATATTGGATTTGGGGGCTGCATCAATGTGCGCCGGCCACTTTGTTCTGAGCGGAATCCTCTTTAAATTGCCCGGTGTACGATAGGGGTTTCTGTGCGGTCTGTTCCGCTTCATAAGCCCGACTTCTCATTCTTCCCCTATTTTGTGCGCGTTTAAGAATCCCCGGGCCTCTCTTTTCTTCCACGCCCTCGGGCGTCATTACCGCGGATAGAATTTAAGATATCTTCATTCCTCCAGCTCGGTTTCGGTCGCCTAATCTCGGCTTACTTAACGCCAAACGACTCCCCGTTATTTCCAAAATTCCATGTTTCTGCAATCTTGCGTTCTCTGCTCGTACCTGTGCTTCTCCGACGAGAATTCTCGCGTTTCCTGTCCCAGATAATGGAAGATTTGTTGTTTCTCTATAATTGTGTTGCAGTCTAGTATCATTTCATTTGATACGTACGAGAATGGATGAATATTAACCGAGAATCTTTTGCACAATCATTTTCGAGAAGCTTATGGTCAAGGGCCACGATGTATTGGGAAATTGCGATTTTTTAAAATATGTTCGAATATACAATCTAGTGAACCAGTCCTCTACTATCTCTTCAAAAATTCAAGTTGTTCCGTCCAATTCTAAATGTTATAGAGAAACTATGTACTTTGGTTCACATTATACTCTATATAAAAGAGCAACGAGCTTCTCCTCAAATAAATTCATGACCTTCCCAATAGGTCATTGAATTCGTCTTGAAATACTCTATCAGAATGCAAGTAAAAAAACGTACTATTCCATTTAAAATAACAGAGTTGACCTTCATATCTTCTTGACGCATCCACCTATCAAAAAACTAGTAACGTCGGATGATCAGCCTCTCGATACCAAATAAGTAAGTTTGGTCTGAGACATTTTCCTCTATCTCCAAAAACAAGCGAGTTATTCAGGTGTCCTGTTTTAAATGCCTCACCCTGTATATTGGACTTGATCCCATCCCTAGCTGTCATCGTCAGCTACTGCAAGACCTATTAAACTTTCAGAAGCCTGCGTGTCCGAATTCCCTGTAGATCAGTTTAGTCTGTCAGCAATGGAAGCCGATTAAGACCCGATGGAGGTCGCGAGCGTCTTCCGACGGGTTCTTCTCTCGTCTGCGGTTCGTTAAAATTCCATCGATGTCGTCACGTTGAAAAACTGACACGCGAGACAACGAGGGTGGGGTGGGGGGATGGTCTGCAGGGAAGTCTAGAATATTGGATCTCTATGACAGTGTCAGCGGAGGCAGTTAAAACCGCATCAAGCACCGTTCTCGCAGGAGATGCCGCATCCATCGGCTGGTCAGGAAACCCACCCCCGCGTTGAACCACGCCTTCCTAATGCTGCTGCCAACGCCAAAGACCGACAGCTTCTATAGCTAGCCAATCTATTCAATATTGGCTCGCAAAGACCAGCCTTCGTTGCGTTGCGTAACGAACCGTCTTGTTTGTTCCAAGATGCTTCCCGTTTTTTTCCGATTTGTTTTGCGATCGCTCTCCGCGAGGCTCAGCAATTATTTGGAAAGGGTTTTGTTAAGGACTGGAACGATGTCTCAGCAGAGCCCTTTGAATATTGTACTTGGCGCCTTTGTAATCGAAGGACCATCACTGATGTGGACTGTGAACCAGAGTTGGGCAAAAATGTAGCCAACGATTGACGAATAAATTTCTACTTCAATTAATAATCAAACTCCTACTTTAGTCGTTAATTGCGGTTAACGATTAGATTCTTTTGAATTGTAATCGTCAAGCGGGTGATTGATTAATGATTAACTGCTGAAATTTCGAAATGAAATACGGAATCAATACTGTATGCATACTGAAAAAAATGTAAACTGTCATTTGGTCTATAATACGATCGCTATGTGCCTACTTATTACAATTCATGGATAGGCCGTGGGGCGATTAACTTCAACAATTGATTAAATCAGTCTCCGATTTTTCGATGATATCTTTTTTTAGTCAACGATTGACGATTAACTTCATCAATCGATTGAATCAATCGTCGATTTTTCAATGATTACCTTTTTCAATCGCACACATTAATCAATCAATCTTGATTAAAATTTTAATCGATTAATGCCCAACTCTGCTGTGAACTATGCTAGTCGTGTCTGAAGGTTCCTACCGATCTGATCTCTTGAAACTAATTAACTGTTCACTCATCTAGATCTACCCAGCTCATTTAGGGTGAGGATAACTGGGACTCGGCAATGGGACTTTACGATACAGGTTTAACAGGTCTACTTGCGCAAAAAAAAGATTCAGGACAGGAATAATGCAACATTCTGCAACGACTCAACCAATTATTCAACAAATTTATTTCTTTGGATGTAATTTATTTACAAGATGGCTAAAAATTTGGATAGACACATTCTCGTCCTTTTTATAAAATAATATAAAATAGTCGGTTATAGTGCCGGCGTGAAGCTCGTGTCAAATTCAATATTATTAGTGGATCCATCTAAATTCAGCAGTGTCTGGAGCCTCACAGAGCCAATCTAAAAATAATTAGTGCCGCGATAAGGTTGATTTACCTTCAAAGTTCCAGTAACAAGCCTCGCGCGATCCAGTCTCCGGCGATAATGAATTTTAGCCATGTTTTAAGCAGCCGGTAGCTGTTACGCAGACGCCCTCCATTCGATTATCAACGCGGATACGGCGCGTTCCGCCTGAACCGGCTAATCCGGTGCCGTTTCCGTGGAATCGCGAATGTCTTACAATGCCGTCGACTGTATAACTTTCCCTTTGAACCGAAGGAAACGTGTTCCCTGTTCTTCGATGACTCGCGCCGTTTAACTGGCGCGCAGGAGTTTCAAACTCCGGCATTCTACCGAGTTTGTGCATCCCCCTTTCTCTCTCTCTCTCGAGCGCGCCAACTTTCGAATTAATGTCCACTCGCTCCCTTCGGACACTTATTCTTCGTAATTTTCCGAGTAGCAGGCCGACAGCTGCGCCCCGGGCCGACGATTTTACTAGACCCTTCGAAACCGGCCGGTCGAACCCTTGCTGCATCAGATTTTCATTGAACTACATTTTTTTCAATTTACTACCAGAGAAATTTCACTCCATCCATTTCACCCTTAGAAGTCGAGGAGTGACTCAGAGTCATTACTAAAAATTGCTGTACTATTATTCACAATATTGTTTATTACTACACATCTAGGTATTGTATGAGGTATTATATCAATTTCATATCCATAAAATTAACAAATTCATATACAATAGAATTATTCTAGGTCGGAAGAAATGTTTAATTTTCAAGTTAAAATAGCTCCGACTGCAAAGGGTTGAATATATACACGTTCCAGGCTAAACTCTCTTACAAAACCTAGATTTGTGACGATCAAATACCATACAATAAACGCCCTTTTACTGTCCGGGTTCGTGGGCACGATCACTGTTCAGTGCCTACCCACTCCACTGCTCTTCTGTCCTTCTCTAAGCTCGGCTCTCTATTGAAGTCTCGCTCGGCGCGGTAGACGCAGTCATAAATCAAAAATAGTGTCCCGGTACGATCACTGTCCGTGCAAAACACGGCTTGGACAGTAAAGGGGCGTTTACTGTAGTATTCATTCATTTTAAAACCTCGATAAAAGATCCAACGAAACCTTCCTTTTCTTTCCGTCGAATAAAAGAAGAAAATCGTCATTCTGTGTGAGAATTAATTATTCGCCGCCTAATAAAAACCCGAATGCCGCGGCGCAGTGGTTAATCAGGAGACACGAAATTCCGCCGGGTTTCCTCTCCGTCGATTGTTTCGCTAAATTAAATCCAGGGGAACGGTGTTGACCCTCGGCGGAATTTCTTCGCCCGGTAAGAATGAAGTTCCCTCGGCCGTGAGATTTCACAGGGCTGGAACGTTCACACTTTGAAGGGTGGATTGTGCGGCTTGCAATTCATCGACGGGAGAGTCACTTCTGGCTTTTTTCGTGGACGTCGTTCGCCCTTCCTTCGTCCTTTCATCCCCGGCGTGTTCTCCCACCCGCGCCTTTTCCGACGGCGCGCCGCCTCGTTGTCGCTCAATGATTTTTTCATTTCCTGGCCACGAAGATACTTCAGCCAAGTACACTCGTGGAGACCCACCCCTCTGCCTCCTATACTCCCCGCCCCGGCCTAAGGGCCATCCATTAAAGCCAAAGAATATCGGGGAACAAAATCACAGTCGTATTACCCGTCGCCTCGCCAGAGTTTCGTTCCTTCGGATATCGAACCATTCACCGGCTACTTATACTTCGCGATTGTTCCTCGAGTTATATCTCGAGCACGTCGCGACGCTTTACCTCGCCAGGAATGAGCCTCGAGACTCCCCTCCGAAATATTTTTGCTAAATTGAAAGCGACTCATCCAGAGACCACAGCGAATTATTTTTTCACTGCTGATAGTGTAAATGTACCTATGTATTACTGCGGTATTTTTTCCCAATGAGAATAAAATAATTATCTGAATAAATTCGTACAATTCAGAGTTGGGCTTCATTAATTGATTAAAATTTTAATCAAGATTGATTGATTAATGTGTACGCTTAAAAAAGTAATCATTGAAAAATCGACGATTGATTCAATCGATTGATGAAGTTAATCGTCGATCGTTAATTAAACAAAGAAATCATCGAGAAATCGACGATTGATTCAATCGATTGATAAAAAAAGTTAGTCGTCAACCGTCGATTAAAAAAAGAAATCATCGAAAAATCGGAGATTGATTTATTGTAATAAGGAGGGAGAGAGAGACAGAGGGAGGGAGGAGAAAGCGGGTGGAGAATTGACAGAAATAATAATATATTTCAACAAAAACATGTTTATTTTCAATAGTTTTTTTTTAGGAAATCTCTTATGAGATTTAAAATGCTTACACATATTATTATTTCATGATAAATTAGGAATAATATTAACATAAAGTATTGAAGCATGATACCGCAGTAATCGGTACAGTTATCCTAGATCTTTATCCTTAATATTGAACTTCAATAGACTATTCTTCTCTATAGACTTCAATAATTGAAGTCTCGTTAGAGATGAAGTGAGACTTAAAACCCGCAATGTCCGCACAGAATAACATGGCCGACTGAAGCAAGGGAGTTCTTGCGTCCGAAAGTTTTAAAAACACGCATTATTTTCTCCTTAATCTCCGTGCGATTATTTTTTGAGGGCCTCGCGTTGTTCTTTTTATTGTCGTGTCCTCCGGCGGATTCTTTTCCGTCGGTTAAGGGCCGCGGCGATGTTTGCGAATCTAGACTAATGTTTCCGTAGAATCTGTTCGCTGTCTTTGTGCCGGGTCTACGCCGGGCAATTTATCACTGACGGTAATATAACGCGGGGAACTTTTGTTATTCCACGGCGAAAGGGAAGCCTCATTGCCGGCAACAAATTCTTTATTAAAAAAGTTTTCGGAACAAACGTACGGCCGCGCAATTTCCCTCGTCAAAAAAGGTAATACACCATGGATTCATGGGAAGCGTCGTCGCCGCGCCGCGCCGGGGCGAACTCTTGATTACGCCAGTCTTTTGTGCGTACTTTAATGTTTATACGCGTTGTACCCGGTTAATTCCGCATCCCTCCCGCGGCAGGCTTCAATGATCAGTCTCTGGTCAATTCCGCCGTACAATCCCGCCCGGAACACACTCGCTCTCAAAAATGAGATCGTTCCCGACGTGTGTCTGCCGGGCAGCAAATAATGGCCGGCCTCCGCCAGTGGAAATTATAAATCCTTTCGCATCGAAACAGCTCTAAATGCGCCGCGATAATTGTATTGTGTTACGCCGCTGTACGCACGCGGAAACGGCGACGACGAAAGCGCGAAAAACGCAACGCTGCTGTTGCAATATTCATTAATCCCTGATAGACGGCTGTGCAGAAATTTAACTCGCATTCTTTACTCTCGGAGAATTCACGCGCACTGGCTGCTGGCGAAATTTTCTGGACGAATTTAGAAAAACTAAAGTTAAAGAAAGCTTCCTTCTCCAAAGAGTATGTTTTAATAAATTGTTTAACACTGAACCTATCGAGCACCAAAGGCGATTAACATGTTTTAGCTTACAAAAATGACAAGGCTCCATTTAGTTAGATTCTGTGCAATTTTAGTTAGAATATATGCTTGGATAAATTTCCATGTAAGCAACTTCGTAATTTCAATAATTCTAAGATGAAAAATATAAAACCGGTCATTTGACCGGCAGTGGTATAGATGACAGTAATTTTATTCGCAAACTGATGTTACGTGAAATAATGTAATCGAATCATTTTTCTTGGAGCTGTTATTTTAAAGGTAATTATTAAGTTACTTCTAAATGTGGAAAATGTAAATAAATGTTATTTCAGTATGTATGCATTTTAAACTGTTCATATGCGGTATGGAAGGAAGCCGTTTTCATTCGTCGCAGGAACCAGCGATTCGTAAATCGATTTTCCTCCACCGGCTGGACTATAATTTCAAACAGGAAACGGAGTGGATGATAGACGCTTCCCTCGGACACCTTGAATTATTTCTTCTATCAGGAAATGTGCCTGAAAAAGGGGATCGAGGATATTAATCAAACTGTAGATACTCGCTCTAACACTACATTATCGAGCACCAACCTTCAATAAATAAAAGGGGACTCGTAATAACACTGCCGTTCCAAGTCCGTTTATTAATATTTTTGGTACCTCTATATTCAGCTTGTACAGAATTTCAAAACATCAAATGCGAAACAGTAAAAACATCTAAAGAATTCAGAAACACTGCTACATTGTTTTCGAGTCTCTAAAATTCAGAAGAGGAATAAATATCGCTCTTGTTTAATATTTTCCACAAAAATCCACAATGTATACATCGGTATATTTTTCGAATTCTTTCTTAATCACAATATCTTATATTCAAAGAGATCGCGATAATTATATCGCATCGTTTTATCTCGAAAATCTGCGTTGATAGAAAACGATTTTAATCAAAGCTCCCCGGACTGTTTGACAATTTGCGTCGATAAATCGCGGCAAATATGGGCACCAATTCGATGCGATAAAATAAAAAATAAAAAAGCCGCCGCGGCGAGTTGCGCCTGTGCCAATTTCATCCGAAAGGGATATTTAACTTTCAGTAATTTAGTACGCGCTGTAAGCTTTTACACAAATTTTCTGCCGCTAGTTTCTACGTATTGCAACGCAGCTGCGGATTGACACGTCTGTCTCGCCGATTGATTTTTCATTCCGGCGCGCCGTTTTGCAGGATCGTTACAAATGCGGCCAATACGCGATCACAATATGAGAGTTAAACAAACGGCATTGTACCTGCACGAGTACTTAATTTATTACGGAAATTCTCGTGAAATCCGATTCATCGAAAAACAAACGATCAGCACATTTCCCGAACTGTTGTTGATGCGAATTTTTCACGTGTCTGCGATGCTCCGATTTACTATAATCGACTACTTCGTTATTTAATATGTACGATATATTTTTTGGAAAGAAGCGATCTGAAAGAACAAACAAACATACTCTGACATTTTAAATAAAATTAACACATTTTTCAATAAAATAGTAGAAACTGGAGACTGTATTCACACTAAAATAATTATTACAAATGTCAGCATTGTTGTATAATAGTGTTAATACAAAATGGAAGCTGATAAGATCAGAAGCTACAAACAGAGACATTATTATTTCAAATATGATCCGGCTTCCATTTAATTAACCACGAACTATGCTTAGGCGCTAAGTTTCCGCCGCACCTAGCTAATATCCAATTGAGTTTATTAGGTTAACAGAAAGCAAAGTAGATTTCGGTTAAATCCCGTTGAAGCTTGAACGGGAATCGTGTTAAATCTATTAAGTTTGTATGATCCTAGGAACAAATCACCGAATCCACCGCACCGGAAACATTGAAGTCGCGGAGGAGTAAATTTCGACGGCTTTGTATAACTCGGTGAATTTCAATTGAAAAATTTTCTGTTGGTATGCAACCACTTCTGTAAAAGCTTATTTACGTCTGAGCCTCGAATTGAGGTAGATAAATTGAATTTCGAGTATCAGCTGTAACCTTTACTCAGTATCTAAGCAGTTTATTACCATCGTCGACTTCAGACGATTTATAGAATAAAACATTTCTAGATTATGGATCATGATCATGATTTGTTCATATTTCAAGATAATACGTCACGTATTGCCGATCATTTCCTAGAAAAAATTTATAAAAATCAGTTCTGTAGCTGTTGCACGGAAATCGCTCGTTAGACCCATTTTTTGGTAATGAGTCGGTTCTCGTGATTAGTTGGGGGAAGGATTCCACGGAGGAATTGCAAGCACGGTTTACGGGAAGGTTCTCTCTTCCGGGGATTTCGTTTAGGATAGCAAGGGGAGCAAATATTAGTATAAATTGAATATTCCGTTGGTAGCACGGCGCGCGAAGCGTTTAACGCCCGGGATCGCTAAAAATCAGGAGCAGAAGCACCGAATACTCCCTCCCGACGGTTTAATTGTTACGGTTTAACGAACCGTGGCCGGGCTGCTTTCGGAACAAGAATGCTCGACGTCGTTGCCAGCTACGGCAACAACGGGTACGCCAAACTTCGCAAATAAGTACAAGGAAGCGCCGCTGCCGGGGCTGTTATAAACCATCGCCATTGTAAGAAAACAGTAGTATCGCGATAACTGGCTCCGCAACGATCTTCGCGGGGAATAGGCAGCTTCGTTGACCAACTTTCAAACGCCTCGGAAGTGTCTGGCTCCGCCATTATTGAACGCGCGATATTGTCCCTTACCAGGCAACGTGTTACACCTTCAACCGAGCCCTACAAAGCCCACAATGAATTTATTCGAATCAGATACTGGGTCGAACATTCGCACAGTGGTCTGGGCGGCCGAGCATCGAACAGCCGGAATATTGCAGAATTTCTATTGTAATATTATCTTCCACCATGTTTCCGTAACTTCATAGTACTTTTTTCAGAAAAACGACAAGAATCGCTCCGTAATCCTTCCGAAATCCAATCTGCATTTATCCTTCTGTTATTAAAAAAGAGTGAATCGCTGCTATTAGGTTGTTGCATATGAAATGTTCGATTTTATAATGCAACTCTTAGAAAACGTTTCGATCAAGAAATGCTATTACAGTTTATACAGATTTATTATATAAAACTTTGAGGTACAAAGCTAATCCTTAAAACTAAACGTACCACGACCAGACAAATGACCGATTCTAGCTTTTTTATTTCACAAATAATGAAATTATAAAGATGCTTTCGTAAGGAATGATTTAATAAATATCTTTGTTAGAGCATGTATTATAATAAGAATCGTGTAAAGTCTAAATAAATTAATTCTTGTCATTTTTGTAAGGCGACCACGTTCCTGTTACTTTTATAGTTTTATATTTATTGTACAATTTTACTTTTAAATCAAGTTTATTTCAACGTCAACCAACGCGACTTTCGTGTGTTCCTTTTATATGTCTGGAAAAATAACTTATTGACGATAGCATTGTGTGATTCTTGGTCAAAATGTGGTGATTAATTAACGTACTAGTCGTCGACGGTAAAAAGAACTACAAAATCAAGATAACAATCTTGTAAATGAAAAACGTGAATGACCATAATATCCTATTTTTACCGTAATACAATCAAGAAAATTGAAATTTCTAGATAGAATAACATTGAATACACAAAATTGCGTTTGTTTCATGCCACTGAAAAAAATCGGAGATTTTATATGCAACAACCTAATAATTTCGATGTTTTAAAATATTCCTGTACATTAATACGAGCCTTGTACCCTCTCCCAGCGATGTTGAAACAAAAAGCAGCTCGCGAGCCACGGCAAAGCGAAAGTTCCAGCGCTGGCAGCTCTCTGCCAAAAAATTCGCGAGCCCAGATTCTTGTTTCTCGATTTGCCCGAGCTACGTGTTCTATATTCTTACTTTTCCAAATGACCTCGCCATAAATCTAATTAAACAAACTACCGATGCGTTCCAAATAAATTCTGCCCCCTCCCCATCCACGAGAGTCTCCCAACATCGACAAATTTTCCCCCTCGAATCCGCGCCCCGGGTTTGCACCGGACCGAAATTGTTCGGCTGTCCGAAAAGTTCGCGCCGATTTCTCACAGCTCGCGTTCGAATTGTCTAAACAAACGAAAGTCAATGAACACATATCACGCTGCCGCGCGTGGTGCTCCGAAAGGTTCATTTTTCACGGGACGCTCCCCGACATTCGTTGTAATTAGTCGAATTTTATGACTATTTTGAAAATAGTGTCGCAATAAATGAAACTCGGACAGCTGGTCCCTTTCTTATTCAAAAAGAGTCATCCGTAGACTATAGGTTCTATGAATTTATGACAAAAAGTGCATACAGATTTATTTAGCTTCTGTTTTTCCGAAATCCATACTTTAGTCATTGCTGCCGTAAATTCAGGATATCATATGTGAGACATTTATAATAATTTTATTCAAAGAAATTTGTCTTTTATATAATTTCTAAATACCTGAATTGTTAAATTTTGAAATAAAGTGTACTTTAATATTTTCAATACAAAATTTACAGTATTTACATTTATTTTGAATCGTCCATACGTTGATCAGTGTTTTCTCGATTGTTTTATTTTTATTTCTCACGTTTCCAATTCTTGGGGAAAAAACAGTCGTTCCGGTAGTTCGCGTACCTCGAAATTCCCAGGTTTTTGGGAATTTGATCCGGCGAGATCTTCCAGAGAATAGTTTACGGTTACTAGCGAGCGAAATTGAGTCGTCGTCAGCCGCAAAACGGGCGCGAATAGTCGAGTTTCATTTATCTGCGAATGCGATCTCGTTCCGAGTGTAGAATTATGAGTTACTGTGTGTTCCAACACTCGATATCGGACCAAAGGTGTAAACTCGACCCAAACATTATCGTTAAACCTACGCAACTGCCAGGGATGCGAAATTGGTCGCAATTGGAGCTGATGACGCTTGTTGCGGCATTATTTCGCGTTGCGTCGACAAGCCTGCGTTTTCTCAATAATAACCGTGCTCGTTCTTTCACCGATGCTTTTCAACTATAGCTTCGCGCGCGTTTGTGATATTTTGGACGGATTAAATTACTGTACAAATTATATTGTACTGTGTATCACACGGGAAAGCAGATGTAATTAAAGCGAAAGGAACTGCTTCACAAATAACAACGTTTTAAGGCGGTAGACTCGTTTCCAGGATTGCAAGGGTGCAGGATTCGCGTCCTCATTTCTCGATAATACAAAAATGGGGTTTTCAGTAGTCAAAAACGCTGGATAAAAGATCGATCTAGGCCGCTGTCGCCCTCAGAAGTCCTTTTTTCATTTACGAGGCGTAATTTGCATTATTCGGAAGCATACAACTGCGCATGTAGCTATTTTCATAAAGCTGTGACTGTGAATAATGCAAATTACGCCTCATGAACGGAAAAATAGGACTTTTGACTACTGAAAAACCCCATTGTTGTATTATCGAGAAATGAGAACGCGAATCCCGCACCCTTGTAATCCTGGAAAAACGAATCTACTCCCTTAGCAACGTATTCAACTATATTGTCTTTTTTAAATTCATACAACATTTCTAAAGTTGACGTTTTTATCACTCTGTTTATCCTTATTTTAGTTTAGTTTAGTTTATCCTTATCCTTTAGTCCAGCAATGTAAATCTGCCTATCACAGTCGCCACGAAGCTGATCCGCCGATGCGGCTCTAAGCCAACGTAAAAAGGCAGAACTCATTTTCGCGAGCGATAGCACGCAAAGTGGCTCGTAGACCACGCAGTTTACAGAATGTGTAGACGAGCGAGTTCGATCGGGTAGTCGGTAATAAGCTCGAACGAGTCTGAAAAGCTCTCGGACGATCCGCGGGGCTTGGCGGTGGATGCGTCGCGCCGAGACGAGACACGCGATAGTTATTTAACGTGAAATCCATTTTGCGTAACTCGATTCCAACGTCATCATCGGGCCGGGCAAAACCGATTTGCTCGCTCCACGGCTCTCTGAAGCGAGGCGAGGCAAGGCAAGGCGACGTGCGACGTTCCGCTCGTATCGAGTCGAGTCTTTTCCTTCGCGAGTGTAGGAGGACAGCGGCCGAGAACGGGGGTGAGGCGAGACAGATATCCAGGACTGTCGATGGGGCGGTCGCACATCGAACCGGACAACCGATGATGAGTCGATTTACTGCCGCGTAAACCAGCCTTAATCTGCGCCCCAAGATTTTTGCTCGGTCCGATGAAATTGACGACACTGACGCGAAAGCCTTCCGCACGCCCCCGCGATCATTCTGTTTCTTCTCGTTTCTATCTCGTTTGCTTCTTCTTTGCTGCGAAAGCTCAGCTGAAGCTTGAAAATATTCCGACTGGTATACATACAATAGCGGATAAAAGTTTAAGACGACTATCTTTTCAGTAGATTATCGCATTTTATTAGAGATACTAGACATCGAACAATCCTCAATTGTTCTTAACATTTACACATATATTCGTACTCTATCTACGAACAACTTGGACTCTTTCAAAACATAAACAGTGTTTGGCAGAATCCGCATGAAACTTTCAATTCTGTATTTGCTGTGGACGTACAAGGCTTATTTACGAAAAAGATGTTTGTGTTAATATACGTAACAATAATTTCTTTAAAAGTTAGGATTTTGTGGAGTAACGACTATTTTTAATGACTGCAGCACACCTTTGTGGCATTGTCATGGCATGAATCAATTAGCTTCACACATTGTTCTATTGAAATATTGTTGCACTCTAGGTTTCAATTGCAGTGTATAGAGGTCACTCAAATTTTTAGATTTATATTTGTGTACGTTCCTTTTAACAATGTTCCACAAATTCTCAATCGGATTGAGATCCGGTGATTGTGATGGCCATGGTAAAACAGTGTGTAATATTTTCTTCTATAAAGTACTGCTTCACAATTTTAGGGGTATGTGTGGCATCATTATCCTGCTGAAAGATGAAATTATCTCCCATATATTCACGTGCATAAGGTAGCATGGTTTCCTTCATAATGTACAGATATTGAAACCCTTCTATAATAACATTAATTTTTCGAATTGATCCTGGACCGTTTCGCGAGAACGATGCCCACACTTTTACACAACCACCACCGTGCTTGAGTGTTCTTACGGTGCAGTTTGGATTAAGATCTTCACCTTTGCGATGAATATCGAATTCCGTCAGAAAATACTCTATTGAACTTCGACACTTAAGGCACGTTTCCAGGATTGCAAGGGTGCGGGATTCGCGTTCTCATTTCTCGATAATACAAACACGGGGTTCTTCAGTAGTCAAAAACGCTAGATAAAAGATCGATCATTTTTTCGTAATTTGCGTAATTTGCATTATTCGGCAGCATGTATAGTTATGAGATGCAATAAGATGAATAATGCAAATTACGCCACGTAGACGAAGAAATAGGACTTTTGAGGGCGATAGCGCCTAGATCGATCTTTTATCTAGCGTTTTTGACTACTGAAAAATCCCATTTTTGTATTACCGAGAAATGAGAACGCGAATACCGCACCCTTGCAATCCTGGAAAAAGAAGTCTACCCTCTAAAGAGCAATTAGGAACTATTAGACGTTTAGCACCTCTAATGAAATGCGATAATCTACTGAAAAGATAGTCGTCTTAAACTTTTGTCCGCTACTGTAGGTCTGGGTTAGGGTTTTTATAGTTTATACAACATTTAATTTTCCAATTAATGAAATTTCCAACTCGGTTCTTCGGTTCGAAGACGAATCGTATAAATAAATTATTTATTTCACGCTCCACGCACCCGGTCGCGTCGTATTGATTACCGGTGCCTTTACACCCTACACATTTTGATTAAATCTCACGAGTTCGTTTGGACTCGTCCCGACCCTGTTATTTAAATAAATCGCGATTTCCATTTAATGTTTTCCTTCGAACGGTGCATAAAACAAATTACTTTTTTCACGCTGCGGTGTTTGCATAAAACGTTATAATCCATAAAACGGTTAGAGAGAGGAGAGAGATAAAATTTCAAGCCCGAGTCGGAAATTTTTATAAAAATCATGGCGATCGAGAGATACTGTGATTTCCAACCCTCGGTGCAGTCCACTATTTTACGGATGAGTTTCAATTTGCTTTTTACTCATTTTACTCTCATTATTCATAGTATCGCAGAGTAAGGGAAAACGTCGAAATTCTTCGCCTGCAATGAGTGGAGTTCTGGGAATCTATTTATTGCAAATAAAAATTAAATTATATTAAAACGATATTTTGAAGAAAATTTTCAAAAGCACGCTGAAATACTCTATGAATAATTTGCATGAGTGTCGGGAATTAATTTAGTCCAGAATTTCGGCGATTTCGCCACCACTTTCACGCGCGAAAAAATCGACGCGTCTCGGCGCGGGTAACACGCCTATCGAAAAATCGTATTTCCTTGCAGCGACCGGCAAACGAAGAGGGTAATTAAAATTAAAAACCAATAACAGGAGCTGCGCGACGACGGTGCAAGCTCGTCGGCGCCGTGCTACTCGGCAATTACGAAATATTTATTAGCCTTCACCGACCAAAATCGCGCGAAACGCTGCCCGGTGATCGTCCTTTTCGCGACCGCATTAATTTGAATGGTTATTAACGATACACCTTATTCGATAATGAGTAATTAGCCGACACACATCGGCCGTCGTGCGGCTGTGTATAAGCGCGTTGCACACCGCTCATCCTCGACCGGAGATGTTAATTTACAACATTAACGTGTGAAATACGATTTACAACGAGATGTTAATTCCGCTCGAATAACCCCGCGGTTTGTCAAAAATTTATGTGTCGATTTTGCGCGCGCCGCGCGATATACTCGCTGGCAGATTAATTCTTCGACGTCACTGATTAAATATTCTCAGATTACGCGCTTAATGAGCCGCCGTGATTTCGATTGTTTACCACGAACTTTTGGTGTTTCGCGCTGCGATTTTGGTAAGCCGATTATTCAACTGGAAATTTTCATTTTACACATGCGATGTTTCTTTACAGTTGGTCCCATTTTGCTGTCTGTACTACGTCATTCAGAAAGTTCATAGCCTAACAATGAAATGACATGAAATAATGAGTCAAGATACATTTATTCTGCCGTATATTCTCCCTTAAGCTCGATACACCTTTTTCCACCTTTTTTCTAATTCATTTACCCCATCTCTGAAATGATTTTCCTCGAGACCTCTAAAATACTCATCTACGGCTGCTATGACTTCTTCATTTGATAAAAAAACGCCTGCCACATAGGAATTTTTTGAGGTTTGGGAACGAATGGATGTCAGAGGTGGCCAGGTCTTGTGAATACGGTGGATGCTCTAACAATTCATAGCGTAACTCCTTCAATTTGGCCATTGCAAGAACACCTTTGTGAGCTGGTGCATTGTCCTGGTGAAAAATGACTTTTCTCTTCGTTAAGCCAGGTCTTTTCTCCCGGATTTGTGCATCCAGTTTATCCAAAAGGTTTGAGTAATACTTTCCTGTTATTGTTTTTCCGGTTTGAAGGTAATCAATTAACAAAATTCCGTTTGCATCCCAAAAAACTTTGGCTGCTTTGGAGCTGAACAACCGGGCGCAGACCACTCTGCGGTTTGTTGTCGCAATGCAGGATCATAGTGGTAATCCCAAGTCTCATCCATGGTTACAAATCGACGCACAAAGTCAGTTTTATTTTTTTGCAAACGATCCAAATATTGTTGAGAACATTGCACGCGAATGCGTTTTTGATCCGAATTTAACGAATGCGGCACCTATCTTGTCAATGGCTTTCTCAAACCTAATTCATTAGTTAAGATCTCACGAACTGATTCAGTTGAGATGCCTGTGGTCTCAGCTAAATCAACCACAGTTAATCGGCGATCTTCCAAAACCAAATCATGGACATGATCAATCATTTCTGAAGTGGTTGCAGTTTTTCTGCAACGTTCTGAATGTGGATCATCATTAATGTCTGTACGACCATGTTTAAACAGAACAACCCATTTTTCTACCATTGCATATGAAGGAGCACTGTCTCCTAACACATTCATCATATCATCAAAAATTTCCTTTCCGCTTAATCCTTTTTTATATAAATACTCAATGACTGCACGATTTTTCAAGTTTTCCATTTTTCTGACCAAAGCAAACACGTCTACTTTAATCAGCTGCCTGAAGTAAGCTATTTGACAGATCGATTTGGAATCGATCACATCAAGGACGGATGTTTTCGACAACGATATGTTTTTGCTGCTACCAAACCCATCTATGTCAGGGTACGAACTTTCTGAATGACCTAGTATTTGATTAGAACGTTGCTCTATCGCATGTATCCGTGTGACAGCGCAACATGATACCCAGAAATCGATGGACGTAGCGGCTAATGAAAATGTGCGTCTATCGAGGCAGCACCCGTGAATCTTTTTGTGTCCCGGGAAGCGTGCGATCGTGCACGCACGACCGGTCGCTAATTGTTAAAGCGGCCGGCGATGAGGCTTTTTAACACTTGACTGTTGTCATTAAGCCATCAAACGGGAGTTTCGTGAATGGCCGAGTGCATCCATTTGCTGATCGCGGCTCTTTCGGCGCTAAAGTCAGTCGCCGGGCAAAAATGCAATGCATTCGTGAGCAACTGCGCACACCATACATATACACGGGGGCCTGGGGTCGTAATGCATGGATTTCCCATGTGTCACAAGATTGCTCTATTTTCCCGGGGTTGAATGATGTACCCCTTTTCCTTGCTCGGTTGCTCTGGAAAAAGCTCTGGGGATTGGAAACATAGAGAGCTACTCTCCCGGCGTGCTCGATAGCCGTGTCTACCCCTCCTGTAAACGAAAACTTTCCCTGTCAAGTCCTTTTTGCGTGACCCCGTCGCCGTTTTAATACATTCCGCTCGCATTTCCGCCGGAAGCAAATGAGCACTGCTAGTTTTCTACCGGGGGCATCGAGAACCGACCGTCACCCAGGCGTAATTAATTGCTTCGATTCGCCGCGAATATCTTTACGGCCTTGTACACTCCGATACTCCACTCCGCTAAATTAAAGGAACACTGAATTATAGCCAAATATTCAATCGTTGGACCCCTACAACTTCCAAGCAATAAAAATCTTCAAATAGTCTGGTCTCTTGCTCCTTTTAAAAGCCGAACTCTCCACTCTCATATCCATCAGCTCTTCTTTTCGAAGACTCTTGTTTATTACATCGCCGAAAGAAAAACTGAAGTTGTCTCCCTTGATTTGAAAATTTACAGATTCAAACATCCCGATATGCCACTCCGCTAAATTAAAGGAACACTGAATTATAGCCAATAACTCGATATTTAAACTCCCGCAATTTTCTGCAAAAAGATCTTAAAAAATTTTATTCCATGTTATTCGGCCGCACCCTGTATATGTTTTTCGACTCGTCATAAAAATGCATGCAATAGAGGGTTAAAATACACTAACTGTGCTCGTTTTAAATTGTGAATTCTCTACGTTCGCGAATATTGTGAAATTTTGCAGCGTTTACGTGAGACTGCCCCCTTAAACGCTGTGTTCTGAATTTTGACGTACGAGCCGTATGCAATCCCCGCACTTCGGTCTGATTACAACCAAAATCGAGTTTCGCCCTTCTATTCGCAACTACATGGCGAGCCAGGTGGGTTGGAAAAGGGCACGACGGGGTGGGTCTGTGTAGGTGGAAGGAGGCGAGGTTCTACATATTTCGTAGCGGCGCACGAAGCGCAATTAGCAATGTTAGGGAATATCATCTAATACGAGAAGTGCCGGCTTGGATTAGTTCCACCCGTTGCAGTCTGCACATGCAAGCTGACCGCAGCGGTTTGCTGGTGCTACGTCGCACCGAAGTCTCCCCTCATCCTCTGTTCTCGGCTGAAGTATCTTCTCATTCTCATATTTCCTCTGGCTCCTTCTTTCTTAAACCCCAAATTAACTTTTCTAATCAGACAAATTTTTCTGCGCGTTCCGCGTAAAAATTCCAGCATTAATTTATATAACACGAGCCACAGGAAACTAAAACTAAAAGAAAAAATAGCGAAAACAAATCTATATTACCTGATAAGTTATTCGAAGATAAACAATATTTTTTTAAGTAAGAACTATGTATTCTTAATCTTCGAGCACCGTGGCAGAAACAACGCTAAAAAACATGTGTGTGACTTAACGACTAGACTCATTTTTTAAATTGTAATATAGTCCCGAGATAATCCTGTTCATTTATTATTTATTTATTATTAGCATTTTCCAATTAACATTAAACCTACCACGAGGGTTCCAAAGACCCATTTTACATTTTCTATTCGACAATTATTGAGATTGTAAAGGTGTTTTCATGGGGATTGATTGAATACATTTGACTCCAATATATATTATGGTAAAAATCGCACAAAATATAAATAAATTTAATCTTGTTATTTTTATAATACCATACACATTTATGTATATACATACCATCACTTTTGATGGTCAGTGAGTTTAATATTAAATGCCAAACTGATTAAAGAAAGTAACTCCTAAGCCGCGGAATGAAAATGAAAATTCAATGCAACCGACAAGTTATATGTTGTTATCAATTGCTCTTGAAATAGTCCGCAATATCCAGTGTTCTACCAAAATTGATCGATTACAAGGTTCTTTTATTCCTCCACCGCTTTCTCAGTCTCCTTGTGACCTCTGTTTGAGCAATCCCTTTTACGCTCTCCCCTTTATTCCGCCGCGCCGTCCCCGTTTATATTATTTTCACCCTTTTATTCTACTGTATTTCATTTTATATTACCGGCGACCCACATTCGCCAGAGGGAAAAGCACGATAGCGAAAATTGGAAATCAGTGGGAAATAGTATGTAGCTGCGCGCCACGGGTAGATTTCATTTCGTATAACCGAGATTATCTGACCGCGTTATTATGTCACCCGGAAAAGTAGAATTTAAGGGTCGTCGTCCGCAGTTGGATCACCGTGTCGAAGAATCCCGAGAACTCGGCGCCATTTTCAGGCGAAAATAACTAAGTAAAAATACAGGAAAATGAGGGATTTTTTACTTTCAAAACAAAGGATTTGTCATGAAGCATGCTGAATTTGTTTCAGTATCTCCTAAAAAGATGAGTGCAAAAATATGGTAAATTTACCTATAAAGAACTGAAGGTACCTAAAAGAAAATTTTAGCTTTATAGAAACACGTGTTGATGTTTTCTATAAAGCTAAAATTTTCTTTTGCATTAAGCAAGTAGGTAACAATTTTCTCCTTTTCTTTAAATTTACGCAAAACAAAACATATTAACGGTTGTTAAATTACAGACGCAATTATTCTATTTTTCTTGAAAATGATCTAAAGTAGGATCGAAACGTCGAATAAATGATTGTGGTAATTTGCAAATAGTGTTTTAAATAGCAATTGATCGAACCAGTGCGCTGAAATCATAATAATATTGTTAAAGTATCATAATATATTGAAACGTCTGTACAGTACTGCAAGTACTAAGTAAGCTGATCACACGCTTCGTGGTCCACCCTGTATATTCTGGACAAAATTAAGAAATCCATTTACTTTGAAAAATGTCATTTTTAAAGGTTCGTATGTTCATTCAAGTATATCCGAGATCTGATTGATTTTGAAATAAAAAATTTGACTTTCCTCCGCGATTTTGACGACTTTTGACCACAGTCGTGGTGTCGTCGCGTTGGTTCCGTGAAATTTCAACTGCGGACACCATGTTGCCGCTGGCCGCAACATCGCCAGAGTGCAAGGTGCATCAACCTTACGGCTTCAACGATGCACGCGGCCGCTGTCCACAAATCATCGCATCTGTTGCTGCGGTTTTCGGAATGCGAGGTGTCCTCCGCGGCAGTCATGGGTGCCACCGGGGGCCACAGGGGGCACACCGCTTCAAATTAGATCGCGACGTCAGCCGTGTAACAAATTGACGGCCGGAAAATCAAATGAGATTTATGGGTTTACGATCGGCCGACCAGCAGACCCTTGCGACCGGCCAATGAGAATCTCGGACGCGTTTGCATTTCCCTAATACGCTTATAACTTGATAAAAGACTTGCCGCTGACGGTGACCGATTTCCAAACGGAACCGTACCCCATGAACTCGAATCAATTGCGCAAAAATAGCGGGAAAATTCCTTTTTCCTCTGCTCGGAAATTCCGCTTATTTAACCAGAAGTCGAACTCATCCACTGATTTTTTAAAGTATCGAATCGTTACTATACATATAGACCGGATCGAAAAAACATTTACAGCATTTGTAAAAATTTTCGCTCGTTGTCTCTGAGATACGTAAATTGGTCAGAGACATAAAATTTGTGTTTAATCAGGTTAAATTATACTTTTGGTTGGCCTTGGCTCCTACTAATATTCGGCCATTCTTAAAAACACGATAACTTTTTCAATATTGTACTATACGATTGCTCTAGCTTCCCAAAAAAGTTCAAATCGTATAGTACAATATTAAAAAAGTTATCGTCTTTTTAAGAGTGTCCGAATATTAGTGGGAGTCACTGTACTTCGATTTTGATATTCTTAAAAATGTCGATAAGAGTTTCCCTAAATTTTCAAATTTTGGGCTCAATGCGCAACCTGTCATTAGGGCGTCGACCCACAGCATTTTCCCGTGTGGGGCACTCGCGTATAAAAATCCGCAGCCCCATCTTTGCTCTTTGAACTTCGTTTTACAACTACACCGTTTTCAACACACTTCACATCCAAGTGCTACTAGATCGCATGAAAGGGAGGTAACCGACAGTTATTTTATAATTACTATATTCTCCAGAAGGCTTTGCATTCAGCTTTCGTGCAACAAAGGTATTTTTCGAGCGCTTCGTTAAAAAGAATTAATAACTGCGAGAGATAGAAGTAAATGAGAGTGAAGATCACGGATTTTCATTTACCAGGCCAGGTTAAGGATCCGGCCGAGACAATCAGCGTCTAGAAGACTTCTTTTTCTCCTAAGGAAATCGTTTAGCGAGTTCTTTCACCGAGCGAAAGGAAGACGCCTCCTTGTTCCATCCACGCCATGGCAAAAAAAGGGGGGAACGATCGCAGTCACGAGCGGATTCGTGCCGGGATTTAATTACGAGCCTTAAATAAATTAAAACGAAATATTCGCGGCAACAAATATTCACGACAGCTTCTTCAAGCTGGCTACGGTGGCTTCGTGCTTCATTATTCATGCGGGATGCATTAATATATGTATAATTCACTGTAACGGTAAGGTCATTATAATTGCGGACTGTTGTTGTCGGCATAATACGTTCGCGATCGAAAGTTTTATGAAGTATCGATGTAACTGCAAAACATCGGGTCTAAAAGCTTATCAGAATAAATGTGTTATACTGCTCGCGGGAGTATCGTGCAGCGAAACGTGTAATGAGAAAACAAACGTAGCATTGTTGTTCCAGGGAGAGATTAATCCTCGGATGTGCAGGATGTGCAATTCGTTTTGAAGCTTTTAGTTGATCGCGAAATAAGCTCGCGATAAACTTGGTCATTTATTTTGATTACTTTGATCCTCTGAATTCTTTACTTTGTGCTGGAAATGAATTTTACTAATATTTTACGGTATAAATTGGACGACCCCTGCCTCCTGGATATTAACTCAATATTTTTCTTTTACAAAGCAACGCACACTAATTACTAGACTGTGGATCTTAATGATGACATATACGACGATTGCAAGTTGCATAAAAAGCCGTAGTGTACTAATTCGCTTTCAGTACTCGACGGAAGTATTTAAAAAAGAATGAAAGAATGAAAACGTTTGAAGGAGAACGCCGGCCCACTTTGCCACGCGGAAAAACTTCTTCAGGGTATTTATTCTATTTATTCCGTCGGAAAAACTCGCGGACAGCGGACAGCCCATTCATCAAGCAAACGATCCGTTCGAGATGCGAGAACGCCGCGCCGACAAGAACCACCGATACAATCCGCGACTAGTTATTATTCGATACGTTAAAAACCGTGTCAGATGAAATATGATAATCGTTACCCGAGCCACGCCCGGTTTATCATATTTCTTCGGGTGCATTATCATAATGGCGTCGTGCGCGTGATCGAGCGCGTTCGGCCCGGTGAGAAGCGGTGTGTGTGTGTGTGTTTCCAGCTCGTTCGAGATTGATGCCACCTTCTAACGAAATTTCACCACCGCCTGTGGAACTAAATCTCTCTGGCGCGATACCTCGGACACGAATTAAGCCGATGATCTCGATTTCGAAGCCGCTTTTCCATCGAATATTTTGGGATTTTTACGGAAGAATCTATTGAACCTTCTGCATTGGTATTTTGCACACAGTATACTTTTATTCGTAGTATATCTTTTGTGATATTCTTTTATAGTAACTATTTTTGTTCATAATGAAAATGTTCGGAAAAGGCTGGAATATAAAATTCGACAGAATTTTCTACAATTTTCATTTGTTTTGCATCTACAAAGGCTGTCCCTATTAAGAATAGGATTTTATTTCATTCCACTTTCTTCCAATTTCTCGACAGAAATTGGAAAATGCATAAACATCCGCAGTCTAATAACTAATAGTTCTATGTATTAAGACCAGCTGTAAAAATTGCGTTACGCCATTAAAGAAAGCCATAGAAGAAGAATTTAAACATTAATTTAGACAAGACCACATGAAGAATGTTCTGCAGTGTCTGAAAGCTGCTGACATTTCGATTGTTCGTCTAAAATGATATGAATTCTTGAATTTCCGTACACGAATCTGCAGTAAAAATTTCTGAATAAACAGGGACGAACATCAGTGGTACAGGACGCACTTTGCAACGTGCACGTCAGAGTAATGAATTTCATTGCGTTCCGCGTTAATCAATTATGGAACAATCGCGTGCAAGAAGTTCCCCATTCTCGCGCCGTGTACCAGGAACAGGAACTTCAATGTTAGTTAGGTAATGTAAATACGATCTTGAGTTTTGTAGCGCATAAGTAAACAGCACACGCAATCCTATGTAGCGGTTGTTGATAGCTGCGAAACCGATCCGACATCGACTAGATAACGTGAAAAAAAATATATAAAAACAGCCTTTTAAAAACCACGCTTATATTAAAATGCATTAAAAAGGAGAAAATATCTTAAAATAGTCACTAATGTGTCTAAAAAGATTATTTTCTTCTTTTTAGTACATTTTAATATAAGCATGGTTTTTAAAAAGTTCTTTTTTATATATTTTTTTATTTTCTACTTTCTAGTCTTTTTTTAAATATCGCATTGTCATCCAGTTCTGAGCTATGTTTAAAGTTCCAAGTCTCTAGTTCATCGGGAAGTGGTTTAAAATTCGATTGCAAGATTTGACGCATGCATACAACACGGCAAGCTAATATAAGCGTGGTGAAAAAATGATTTTCAATATGATAGAGAAATCGTGTAATACATATATGGATGTAAGAAATTCGCATAATATCTGGACGCACTTTGGACGAAGCTACTGATTTAAGTGCGCGCGAAAAAAACCGCATTGAAAGTCTGGCTTCAGATCCGGCCATTACAGAATTACTTTCAGCTATTTTCGAACATTCTCCGCGCGGTTGGACGACCAGAGAATAATTAATTATCGAACGGTATTAAAATACCAGGAAACTTTGAGCCCGTAGATTTCTCAAGATAACGGATGGTGTTGTTAAAAGTGTGAAGCCGCGAACTAACCAATATTGGAAGCCCGTGGGCTTTTTCATCCCCCTTCCCTCTTCACCCCCCTCTCTCTTTCTCTCTTCCTCTCTGCTTTGTCACGTTGTACTGCTACTTCTAAAATTACTCGACAGCTAATTGTACTTACTGCAAACTCGACTAATTGGAATGTACAATATTTATCCGAATCCCTCCTGCATATTTATTCTTCGCGGTATCTTCCCAACATTTCTCATTTCCACTCTCTCGCTATTCTGTGCTGTTCGAATTACAGGGTGAATTAATAATGACCTCGTGCATTTATTTTTATACTGTTCAATATTAGCCCTTTGCACTCGGAGCTATTTTAACTCGAGCGTTTTAACGAGCTGTTTCTTCTGACCTAGAATATTTCCGTTCTCTATAATTTTCTAAATTTAACTAAATTATTTTGATATAATACCTCATACAATACTTAAATGTTTAGTAATTGATTAGATACCGACATATCTAATGATGCAAACAATATTTTAAATAATAGCAATTTTTTAGTGACGCCTCAGAGGCGCCACTCGAGTGCTAAGGGTTAGCTTGCTAAAAAATACTGATTATCGCACTATATCAAAAATAATACAATACCTTTCATGTACTTTTTTTATTTTTTGACAAGAATATTTTGCATAAAGGTCCGCAGTCTACTAATTAGTCCCAGTCGATTTGTTAATGTTTACTCGCCACGATTTCCAGGGTGTCTCATACACTTCAATTTTTCGAGACAACGAATGTTGTTGCTAAAAGCGCGAAGCCGTGAACAAACCGCCGCACGGGAAACTACGGTTCCGCAGCCCGAAGCTGAATCACACTCTTATAATGCGTTCTGCGTGCGCGGGAACGCTGAACGCCGGTTTGACAATACAGTTATTAATGGAAAACGCCGGTACATGTTCTCACCTTCGGCCCACCCTCCGGTTAGAGGGGTTGGTCGATACTTCCGAAGCTTTTTGCGCCGAAACTTTTGTTCATTTACAGTACAAGCAGACTGCCCGCCGCCTGCTGGTTCTCGTTATCCATTACACATCACCACGATTACAGAAAGTTTCGGAAAACCGGCGGCTGAGTGGTGGAGGCCAGAAGGAAATTCCTGAGAGCAGGGCATTTTTTTTTTATTTTTCTCGTTTCGAATTTCCGCCACGGCGGAAGGGGCCGAAATTAATCCTCGAGTGGATTATACGTGCAGACATTTTTAAATAATCGTCGTTCACTTTTTGGGGTCGAATGCGACACTTATACGGAGCTTTGGAAAATATATATTGTAACATGTTTGTATTTTCTGCACGTGCCAGACAAATGCAAAAATTTTGAAGTGCTTATAAATAATTTCTCACTGTTTCAGTTTTTATTTGCTCGCAAAAATTCGAGAGCTTGTTTCAATGATTTTTTAGGAATGCTGGAAATCGAGCATCAGTTTTCTCGAACGTTGTTTTTGTATGAACTCCAGGGTTTCAATATTAACCTTCGTTCGTCGCTGTCGCAGAGATGTTACGACGAACACCGGTTAAATTTTCGCTTTAGGAGGACTGGCGATAAGTCGGAAGCGAGGTTAACTAAAATATTGAAATTTCCTAATTGCCAGCGACATTCGGTGGAAGGCAGAAACGTAGAAGTGGGATGAAAGCAAGAAATGGAAAAGGGGGGGTTGGAAAGTTCGTCGGTTGACTTTCGCCGCGCGTGTCGGAACAAGGAAAATACAGGGACACGACGATAGCGATGAAGGGGATAGGATAGGATTTAATCAACTTCCCTTTTTGTCTCATAAATCTTGCACGCGAAGGGGAGCTCTTCCCGTGCGACCTAGGAATCGTTTTTCGATCTTTTCCCTCGCGAGAACGTTCCCGCAGTTTAGACGAGTCCTTTAGAGGCTGTCGATTAAACTTATCGAGGATACGTTTCCCACAATCCTTCGGAGATCGGCTTCTCCTAACTCCTTGATGAGGTAAGCGAGGTTCAGGCTGCCGCATGAAATGTTAAGAAGCAATCGGCTTAAAAATATTATTTACGGATACCGGTTAGCAGATGCTGAAGACCAAGAAAACATTAAAAGAATATGTTTCGTTCACATTCGTTCTGTTTAAACAGTTTGATAAGTACACAGTGGGTAAGCGAATTATTATTTTACATTGAAACAGTCAATTGTCAATTTCCGTACTGTGATTATAATAATTTAATCAATCATTGTATATGAATAGTAGTCGCAACAATTTATACAAGGTTTGATAAAATGGTTCCTTCATGGGCTCCTGAAAAGACGCTACCAATCCACTTTTCACAATTAAGTTTATTCTATACTGATCAATAGACTGCGGATCTTTATGCATTTATAGCAAAATTGAGTAGATGAAATTCAAAATTGTTGAAAAATTTAAAAAATTCAAGATGTCAATATATGATTTCTCCTTTATTCAAATCATTAAGGGAAAAACAACATTCAATTTAGTTTCTATTCCTCGCAATCGATGCAGACAATTACTATTTTGCATAAAGATCCGCAGTCTACTGATAAAAGTATCCGACGTTCTACGGTTACGTTTAAATTCATTACAAGAAGTTCCCATCTAATCGGAGACGTATAGCATGAACATATCATGATAAAAAAGGCGTATTTAAACATGTTCCGCGAAAATGGGAGCTCGGCTAAGCCCGCGACAAGAAAGTCGAGAATTATGAAGAATTATGATAGTTCCCCGTCCCCGTCTGGTAATTCAATTTCACCTCCCGCAAAGGGAGATTAACCCTAGAAAGACTGGCTCGGCTTCGCAGGCTTCTTGCTTACAAAATATGAAAAATGTGTGATTTCGCTTCTTTTAAAAAAGTCTGCGTCTCTGAAAGAACGGATATATCGTCGCTGGTGTCTTTGAGACCCTCTTATTTTACAAAGACTTATTATTTCTAAGAAATGTTGTACTAAGCTTACAATGCTGTTGAACATTTCTCTCATATTTGTCGGATATTTGGTATCCTCTCTGCTTCTGCAGTTGATTCAGATTTTAATGAATTAGAGGGAGGGTAACTGCATTTCCCGGAGTGTCCACAGTCTGGCGGCACTGGTCCTAATGTTTAGGTTTTGACGTCACACGCTACGTATGCGACCGTTTAACTGATATGTATTTTGCTAGAAAATATGTATGACTCGGGGCGTGCCCATCCTCTGCTGTCCTTTCAAGCGATTTCCTTTTAGAACAGTGGTTCTTAACCTTTTTGAAGTCAGGGAACAGTTTTGATTAGATGAAAAATTTGCGGAACACCAAAATTAATGATCCAAAAAACAAACAAAAACATCCTGTGTAGAAATAAATATATTTCAGAAAATATTTCGCGGAATTTCGCTGGTTAAGAACCATTTCGCTGTTTTAGAATCTAAAATTTAGACCATATACACTACTGCTTAAAAGTATCCGGATACTTGCGAAATGTTTAAAAGCAACGCATAAAAGTTACTTAAGCATTTAACATAGTGACTAAAATCGATCTTTATTACTTTCTTATGGAATATCTAACGTTTTAAGTTAAACCTATGTGGAAACTTATACTAATATTAGACTAAGATTAAATATAAGATTCGTCGACGTATCCACCGCGATTAGATATTACCGCTTGCACTAATCGCGGCAATCTTCCTATTAGTTTTTTATTCTATTAGTTATTTTATTATTAGTATTATTAGTATTTGTGAAACTTGAAATCCTTTCAAGCAACGAGACCGTTCCACTAGATTTCATATTTGCGGATAGAAATTATATTATTGCATTTTCATTGTATAATTTGTACATAAAAATAAATTCTATTGTGCTATGATACTACAATATATTGAGTTGGCACGAAAGTAATTTCGGTATTTTAAGGTGAAATAGAGCCCAATTTTTTATTCAAGTAATGAACTTTAATGAATAAGATATTTTCCCTTTTGTTCGATGATCTTTTGCTAGAAAGAATAAATAAGAAAATATTTTATTGATTAAAGTTCATCGCTTGAATAAGAAGAATTCGGTTTTACTTCACTTTAAAATACCGAAATTACTTTCTTGCCAGCCCAATACATAATAATAATAATTACAATTGATAAAATTATTCTGAATATTTTTCCTACTAACTTATTAAACTACGTTTTGTAGAAGAAAAGGGAAGTCTCCGGATACTTTTGAGCGGCAGTGTACATACATATACAGTAAACGCCCCTTTCCGGGTTCGTGGGCACGATCACTGTTCAGTGCCTACCCACTCCACTGCTCTTCTGTCCTTCTCTATGTTCGGCTCTCTATTGAAGTCTCGCTCGGCGCGGTAGACGCAGTCATAAATCAAAAATATTGTCCGGGTACGATCACTGTCCGTGCAAAACACTCCTAAAGGGGAGTTTATTGTACTTATACATAGATCCGGCATAGGTATAGGATGTGCATAGATATAGTAAACGGTGTAATCTTGGAAGGCATGTTATCTGAAGCCGGGTCTATAAGTATACATGGTCTAAGGCGACTTTCCTCTCCGAATAATAATTAATCGTTGTTTATGTTTGTTACAGCGTCAAAGTCGAATCTAGTCGTGGAGATCGAGCCGAAGGGGCAGGTGGCGGTACGGCTCGGCGAGAGTCTACAGATTTTGTGCAGAGTCGGCAGACCTTTGAAGGTATGCCGCGTCGAGATACCTGGCGAAGATGGTGGCATGGTATTGTCTAAGGGGCAGCCACCGGAAGACGGCATCATGTACCACGGTGCGGGCACAGACGAGGGCCAATGCGGGGTTCACATCGAGAAAATCAAGGAGAGCAACGACGGTATCTTCAAGTGCACTCTGACGGCCACTGACAGCCGGGCGGAGGCGCAGGCGTCCGTGAGGATCGTTGTTGCCAGTGAGTGTTCCTTAAATACGAATTAACACGCTCGCCAAGGTGTCAGTCACCGATGACCGACAGCGAACTCGTGTTTCCACTGTGCCGGTCACCGGCGATGTTTCAGGCGGCTAACGAATCGATCAACTCACAAAATCAAACAGTCGAGAAAATTGATCAAATAGTGTTCATTCGTTTCGAAAAGTTCTTTTCACCTTCTACATTGTTCTCCTACAATAAAAATAAATAGCGGAAGAAGCTGAAATGCGCGCAGACACTTACGGGTAGCAGTGTAGAAGCTTGAAAGCTTCCGGGATTTTCTTGCTGGTGAAAAAGTATTCTACCATTAGGGGAGAAGTATTGTGGGAGGCCACGTCAGAGAATTCGAGAACTAATTAATCTTCGTTAAGAGAATTGCTTACGGGAGGGGAAATAAGAGACTGCGAGAGGATATTACTGTTTCGGATAAAGTCGATCGAGATAAATGAAGCATCGAGATCCGAGGCTATTCCCAGCCAAATCTGAATAAAAATTTGCACATTCGATCCGCGGGGGAAATCAATGTACAACTTCATCGGGAAAGAACTATTTCTTCGACGTTCTCGTATGCGTGTGTCTGTAACAACTGTACTGTGAAATTACTTTGACGTACTCTCCATTTTATTAAACGTTCTCATTTATTCTAATCGAAGATGTAATAATACTGTTTAGCTTTTCCATGCAGAAATCAAATTGAGCTTAGCTCGATAACAGACATTTCAACGACGTTGTCTTTGGGTACCACTCACCAATTTCTAATTATTCCTGGGGAAACCTCGATGAATCCTGGACATGTAATATGATCTATCTAATTTTCAGAACCACCGAACCAGCCTGAACTGAACACGAACCCTGGATCTTACGGTAGGAAGGTCTACAGAAAGGGCGAGAAACTGGAAGTGAGTTGCACTGCCCCTGGTGGAAGACCGGCAGCTAACGTCTCTCTGTTCCTTGGTAATTGCTTTTCCATAGTTTATTCATATTCTCGCGTTACAGCCACACAATTTTCTATATATTGTTTCTTTAATCAGACGACGAACCAATCGGCAACGAGCCACTGATTTACGACTCGAACGTGAACGACCACTCGGTGGCAATGCAAAACGCGTCGCGCAGCGTGGACTGGACTGACAATGGGAAGGTTCTGCGATGCATCGCTAGTCACATTGCCCTTGACAAGCCCAAGGAAACTACTATGCAGTTGCAAGTGTACTGTAAGTATTATATTCTTTCTCTGCAGTCAGTTATCTTAAGCAGTTACTTATTAATTTAAGGAAAATTTTATTACCACTGTAAACTGATCACTAGACAGCGGATTTGATGCATTCATGACAAAAATGGGTAGGTGTAATTTAAAACAGTGAAAACATTAGAAGAATTTAAAGATACTGTTATATTATTTTCAACCTACTAAACATATTAAGAAAGAAAACAAATTTCTATTTCACTGCAGTTGCAAATCACGTAAAAAATTTTTATTTTGCATAAAGATCCGCTGACTATTGATCACCAATACCAGTAGTGTAAGAAAAATGAAAGACTGTTATTAATTCACAATCTTTAATATCGATTAGAATAGAACCATCGTCTTCTTCATTGGTTTAATTTCGTAAGAAAATTTTCTTGTGAATCACAAATTTTGAATTTAAAAGATTCTAACACCTGGATTAAAATAGGGAAGCTGCGAGAATATTTTTAGAACTTTCAATGTACGATGTTCTTTGGGAAATGTTTAGATAAAGTCTCGCCTCAGTGGATTACGACCTTTTGGAACTTTCACATTCGCGAATTTTCATTCGAAGTTGAAGAGATACGCTTTCAGCGGCATCGGAGACGTCGATCCTCGTGAAATTTTCAGCGAAACAGAACGCTAAGCGTGAATAATTCTTTTGCAGATCCCCCGCAGCCGCAGCCAACCATTGAGCGTTTCGGATATGTGATTGGACGTCAGGGGATCGTGAACGTAACCATTTATGCGAACCCAAGGCCACGTTTCTTGTGGCGCGTGAACGATGAAAAGATCACCGAGGGTCGCCCCGACGAAAGCAACCGACTGGAGACTTCCACCGCCGTCGATTTGGTAAATTTCCTAGACTATCTTTCATTTTTTAGATCGAGCAAATTCGGAGTAAACGCACTCCTATTACATTTTTATGACATTGAGAACATTCAGATATTTTATCATTCAACACGTTCCGTGCAACGTGTACCGCGCGCACTACTAGTGGTACAAGCTGACATATTTATTTAACCCCTTGCGGTATTTTAACGATCGTCGTGAAGATTTTAAACAAAGCCTAATTAATATGAATGTTACGCCTTTCTTTTTAAATGGAATAAAATTTGATTCGTCTGTAATCAATAGTTAAGCATTAAAATAAATGTAGCCATACAAAATATTTGAATAAAAAAAGTTTTTAATATACCACGTTTTTAAGACGGACTAAAAAGTATAAAATAATTTTTCCTAGCCCCATACAAATAGTCCTGAAAATTTGTGATTATGAATTTTTAATAGCTGTGAAAATATTTGTAAGAATTAAAACGAACGTGGGACGCATGCAATAGATAATTGATGCATGAATAGTTCACCTAAGTCACTAACAATTTTCTCAACGGCAGCTACTCTCTACACTCCTTACTATTATCTTGCGCCCCACGTTTTTCGTTTTAAATCTTACAAGTATTCTCATAGCTATTCAAAATTCACAATCACAAATTTTCAGCACTCTCTGTATGGGGCTAGGAAAAATTATTTTGTACTTTTTAGTCCGTCTTAAAAACGTGGTACATTAAAAATTTTGTTCTATTTAAATAATTATTTTCTGCTTTTTAGACGAACAGACAGACAAGAAAGCGAGTTAATATTGCATTGTCATCCAGTCCTGAGCTATGTTTAAAGTTTCAAGCTCATCGGGAAGTTAGTTTAAAATCAATTGCAAAATTTGTGCCGAACAGACAAACAGACAGACAAGAAATCGAGTTAATAATTTGTGCCGAACAGACAAACAGACAGACAAGAAAGCGAGTTAATAATTTGTGCTGAACAGACAAACAGACAGACAAGAAAGCGAGTTAATAATTTGTGCCGAACAGAAAAACAGACAGACAAGACAGCGAGTTAATAAAAACGTGATAAAATATAAATTTTCTTTTCTCTTCAACGACATTTTTCGGAATAAAGTCGTTTTAATCGCTGTAACTGTAAAGAAAATGATATACGATAAGCGGTTAATACGCTAAATGCATATATTTTATAACAAATTTAACACTGTACAATATATTTCCACCAAAAGATTGAGGCATTATAAAAAATTCAGTGTAGAACAAAGCACATTAATACGAACGGAGCATCTTTGAAAATAGTACTGCATTGAAATCTTGGTTCCTCACAAACCTCCAAGAACGCAGCTCCGCGAATCCGGAAAGCCACGAAGGAAAAGTTACAGCCACGAATCAAATTGCCAGCTGCCTGGAAAGTCTAATACGCCTTATCAATAAAATCGATTGTCTCGTTCAATCGATAGAGTACAGCGCCGTCGAGTTCTTCAGACAGCGAGTGCCCATCCCCAGTCGACATCGAGTGTTAAAAGGAATTGTAACGGCAACGGTTTCCGATGTTCCGGTAACCAACATAATAGAATATCGGGAAAGACTGTACAGTAGGATTTCGGAAATCTTCGAACGATCGCCAGGAGATGAGAAATGCCAAAGAATAAAATTCTGAGACAACAAACTTTCTATGAACAACAAACGGGGGTTCGACGAACGCGGGGTGCGAGTCGCGAAAAGTAACAGGGGAAGATGGTCGTGCGAATCGCGAATCAATGAGTTTCCTCGCGAGGGAGAAAATTGGAGCAGCTGAGAAATAAATGGAAACAAGGACGTAGGTATTGCGGGAAAAAGGTGTCCCGGCATTCCATTAGCATTTTTTCAGTATTCGCGTGACTCGAAAGTTTCTTGCTAATCAAACGGCCCTAATGAAATTTCCGGGGAACTCGGACGCTACAAATCGACCCGAGGCAATCGCTCGGAATAATTCGACTGTTCGTGCTTCCTCCAAAAGCAGATTGTTTTGTAAAAACAATTCGAGCTCGGACCGTATCGATTTATCCACGAGTTATGCTCCTCTCGTGCCACTTGACCAGCCATTAACCCGCTGTTAACTTGTTTTGCTTTGTTATATACGTATTCTCTGTGTTACATTTACATTATAGATTTTTCTACACGATCCAAATGCTCGAAAAGATGTTCATTCTTTGTTGGTCTAACGAAGTCGAAATTTTTCCAAGAAATTAAGGATGGGTCGTTGCCGCTACTGGGAGTTTCCAATGCTTGTTGCGGAGCGGGTCGGAATTTTTGCGGTTGCGCTTCAACGCCAAAAATTTGCTCTTTATTCCCGGCCGCATAGTTTAACAACATCGCCGCGAATGAAACAACCAAAGCCTCTATTCGAGGCCGCTCCCGCCTAGACCCGCAATGAATAGCTTTGCAGCGTGTTTCGGTTGTCGACGGAAAATCGCGGTTCCGCGCTGTTCACGGATGCGAGCCAGTTTTCCATGAAAACGCAATTACGGTCATCGGGAACGGTTGCGTATCCCTTTGTACGACGACGGCGATTTTTCTTCGCCAGCCATTTTATCAGGCGCGGCGAAAAACGTTGTTGATCTTTGCGAGCGTTCGCAGGGAACGCCATAGAAACGCTACAATTGGACGGGCCACGGTTTTTGTTTTCTTCTTCGGCTTGTCGTCCCACTGACAGTGAAGAATAACTACATTTTTTTTCTATGAAATCGCGGCATTGAAAGTCGTCGCAGCCGCGCGAGGCAAACTCTTCTCTCGCTTCCGTCGGCGTTTGTTCGATTTGACTAGAAAATCTCTGTGCAAACGTCAACTTCGAATCATATAGTCGCGAACAAAAATATTGGCACAGCTAAGCCAGTTTTTCAAACTGAATGAACGCTTATTCAATTTCTCTTCGTAGTATTAGGATATTAGCTGTATGCCTATTTTTGTGATAATATGCAACGACAGGTGACAATTTCTCGACATGAATGCCCTAAATTTCATGAGAAACGAGTAACGCTGGTATATTTTAAGCTCTAACGGGATGCAAGCAATTGAATCTGTGCAAATAGAATATAACGTCTAAACTCGACGTCTAAACGCATTCGCACGACACCGTGTATAATGCATAAAATGGGGCTCTTCGCATTATAATCTATTTCTTATTTTATAATCTCTCTATTTTTATAATCTATAATAATATATTTCACATGCAGCATAGTCTTCTAGCAATTTGTAATCCGCCAGCATAGGCGGTATAGTAACATCGAAATTGTAGAACTTTCCACAAATTCGTATTTTTAAGCCCTGCAAAAATTCAGTAAAAAAACCGACACAGCATTCCGCGAATGAAATCGGCAAACATTTTTGGAGGCTGGACATGAATAAAAAAATACGGCGCATTATAAATTCAGAAATTTGTTTCATCAATAATTCTATACAACGTTTTATAAAATTTGCATCTTTACTGGTAAAAGATCAAAATTCGAAGAGGATGAATTGTAATTATTATAAATAACCTGCGCGATTGTGTTTATTGTTACAGGGAAGAGGAGCGTGGAGCGTGATCCTCACCATCGACAGCGTCCAGAAATCCGACACAGAGAAGGAGTACATCCTGGAAGCTCGTAACGACGAAGGAGCTGCCGAATACAATATCGTTTTGTCAACTTCCACAGAACCCGCAGGTAAACCTCACGAAACACCCGCGATTAAGGTCTCACGAATCATCCACCCACACTTTGCACCAGCGTAGCAAAATATGGCTAAATTTTCATTGGCAAGAAATACATGCAAATGGACACATCACTTTTAGAAGTCTCACGAAACAGTGTTTCAGCTCTTCGTCCAAGTTTATCAAGTTCCATCCAAGTTTTTATAGTTTGAATTTCTGTCTGTCCATTTTATTTATCGAAAGGATCTCGAAAATTTCTACCAACGTTTCATGAGAAACAAGAACATCTGCAACTCGCTGATTCGTTGCAACAACAAGATACTAAATTTTCTGTTTACGGTGGTCTTGAACGACGATACTATAATACTTTTACGGTAACTGTTATTGGCAACACTCGCTGGCAACTCTTATGGCAAGAAATCGCTCGCAATTCATTCGATCTTCCCGACGACCTGAATGCTATCTTGAAATATTTTCCAGCTTCAGATTTTTACCGAAACAATGATAAATTATTTTCCGAGGTACAGCGACTCCCACTAATATTCGGACACTCTTAAAAAGACGATAACTTTTTTGTTATTGTACTATACGATTTGAATATTTTTGGGAAGCTAGAGCAATTAGTTTGCTACAGGATGTGAAAAAAAATTTTTTCAAAAATTGCAATTCATCGGAATTGTAGGAAAAATACGAAAAGATACATTCTTAGTATTCTTATTATCTCAACTTTTTTATGTGAGCCTACATTGAAAATTTAAAAAATACGTTTTGTAGATCTGTGTCAATTAAACGTATTCTGAAAATTTCGTCAAAATTGATCGACGTTGCAATGAGCTACAAACGTTTAAAGATGGTAAAAATTGCTGTATAATAACTGCAGTAAATCTAAGGATTCTTCAGGATTCATCATCAAGCATCAACCGATTTCGATGAAGCTTTCACAGTGCATATAATTGACACAGAACTACAAAACGTATTTTTTAAATTTTCAATACAGGCCCACATAAAAATGTTGTAAAATGCAACTTTTACTATTTTCTCTGCAATTCCGACAACCTGCAATTTTTTTCAAAAATCTTAGTCACAGTCGCAGCAAACCAATTGTTCTAACTTCCCAAAAAATTTCAAATCGTATGGTCCAATATTAAAAATGTTGCCATCCTTTTAAAAGTGTCCGAATATCAGTGGGAGTCACTGTGTAATCATTGGCAATTATTTAATGTCACAAGATGAGAAGGTTGCAATGAAAAACGTTCGAAAATCACTGGTAGCTGTCGATCATGCTGTTAGCTCACGCACTACATATTCGTCACTTCTCGTCTCGTCCAGCCGAGCATACTCACTCGCTGTCTATCGATCTACGTCATGTTCGTTGTCACCTTCACGTACTGTCAGGCATCATTACACCTTCTCGCCGAAAAATATGAATTAGAATACTTCTCTGTGCTCTATTCTCTATTTTCTTTACGTCTCCTCTTTCTTTCCGCCACTCTTCTTCTATGTATATATACCTTTTTTATGTGTGTTCTAACGATATCGATCCTTCACCGCATGCACACACACAGGGGCGTTGAGTCACTTCTATGGTAAGCTCTCCGAACACATGCACGCACTAGGTAATGTCATTCTTTCAAATTATTATACGTAAGTAGACGACGCTGATGCCTCGGCGTCGAGTTCCATCCGAAATCATTCCAAGAATTCATTCCGAAAATATATATTGTTAGTATAAACTTTTACTTCATTGATGCCGTGATAAATCTTGTAATCTAAAATCCTGTTCTACTAATTTCGAGTAAGAGAATTTAATAAAACCAGACTTGTTAAATTATTGTAGAATACGAAGAATAATAAGATTCGTCGCAATCACAAATTAAAAACCTTCGTTTCACATTAATCCCCTTGCCTGATTTTAACAAGTCACGCTCGTCACGAAGATTTTAGACAAAGCCTAATAAATATGAATGTTACGCCTTTCTATTTATATGAAGTATTGAAATAAATGTAGCCATACAAAAAATATAAATTTTCTTTTCTCTTCTACATTTTTGAGGATAAAGGCGTTTCAATCAGGCAAGGGGTTAATCGAAACATATTTCTCGCCGCTCGATCACTGAAAATAGAAGCAAAAAGAACGATGCAATATAAAATGAATCAACCATTTATTCCCCATTCGTAAACTTTATTCGAGTAGCGATAACGATTGGCCGTGGAAAATACGGGATATTCATCTCGCACATGATTCGGATCGCGCGATTTCAAAGAAGTGGGTCGTGAATGTTTCAAACGACAAAAAAATTGTTCGAGTATTTACCACGGCCCGTTTGTTTTCTAGTAAATTTTTTCGGCTCGGATCGTAGCGTTTTCAGCTGGCGAAATGAAGGCCGCTTGCCGTTTCCCCGACGCTTTCAGGTGCGCTCGATCTATGTATAGTGTTATCGGTATCGAGATTTTTCAATGGAACCACGTGAATGGAACTCCGCGCCGCGGCACACGCGTCCCAATGTTGTATATACATATATATATATATATATATGTGTGTGTGTGTGTAATGTTACATTTTTATTCATATCACTGGAGCCGCGAATGGTAGATTCATATTTTCGATCAAACGCGAATAGATTTCTGTTCGATTGCTTCTCTATAAATTAACGCTTTCGTCGGTATTGAACAACACACGCACAGCCACACATACACGCGCCGCTCATTTCTTTGCAGCATATATTTTTTTGCATAAATATTGGCTCGGCCGCGTTTCAATCGGTCGTCAATCGCAGAGAAAGCTTTTGAATGCCTGTTCGAAGTCGTTTTCCCGAAATGTACGCTCCCGGACCGAAAGTGTGCAATCTCTTGAGCTCTCGGTGGTACATCCTCAATTTTCCCTATGCGAATGGTACGCAAACATTATTTTTTAGTAATACGATTGAGGACGGAAATTAAATATAAATATATTTCTCATTTCAACACTGAACCTATCACTGCCGGTCATATGACCGGTTGCGTATTTTTTATTTCACAACTATTAAAATTATACAGCTACTTCCCCATGGGAAATGTGTCAATAAATTTCTTTATTCGAGCACGTACAATAATAAAAATTATACACAATCCAAGTAAATACAGTCTTGTCATTTTTGTAAGGTGAAACATTTTAATCGATTTTAGTGCTTGGTACGTTTAATATTAATTAATTCAGTCAGTCAAAAGTTTTGTGGTCTACCTACTCATTCTTCTCATAAGTTCATTGAATCATATTATTCATTTTATTAAAAGATAACGTTTACGTATCGTTCGCAGAATTAGGACGATCCTGGATGTACCTCCGAGAACCTAATTGTAAGGAGCGTACATTTCACGTTTGCGCTTGCATCTCTGTTCGCCGGACAATAAAACGAAAAAGCGCAATTATTTTCCGAACGAGAACTTTCGCTATTAGTCCGCCATTGTCTCTTTGAAGCGTCGACGCTTCAGCTGGCTTACACTGTTCGTCGATCACCGAAATTTCGCTCGTTCCCAGTATAACCAACCGGCGCATGATATTCAAGATACATACTTTTCAATTTTCAATGTGTGTCACGGTCCTATTTGTGTGAGTTTGCGTGTACGGACACTGAACACCGATACTGCGATATCCTCGGTGAAACAGATATTATACGGAACGTTTCGAGCGAATTTTTGTCTGGTACAATACCGCGATCGATCTTGAAATCGCGTGGCTGCTGCAATTTACGAGTAATGATTGGCATGGTATGGAATCGATGATTGGAGGAATCGTTGCGGGACTGATTAAAGATCGTTCTACGAAATTTCAGGCGTTGATTTAGACGCTGGTTCCATCATCGGAATCGTCGTCGGGGTTCTGGTGCTGATTCTCATCGGTTTTCTGTTCATCTTTGCCCGTGCAACCGGCCGCTGGTGCTTCCCAGGTGAGTACATCACTCGTATCAACCGTTCGCATAAGTTATTCTCACAGCCACGTGCCCCTTTCCCCCTCTCCACCCTCTGGCGACTTTTCGTGTACTTCTGTTGCTTTGTCGAGACATACAACGAACGACGGAAACGATAACACTAGCGACGAATCGATCCGAAATTGATCGTGGTTCTCTTTTTCAGCGACGTTTCACACTCTGTGAGGCTGACAAGGAGAATCGGTCTAACGCAAGGTGTATAGTTAGATCCCGCGACGACAACACCTCCCTTTCGCGATTGTTTTTGTATGGATCTTGTTGTCGATGTACAAGAGAGTCACTTTGTAATTGTTAGTCGTCGGTGTTCGCATCAGCGAAGCGTACAGTTTGTAGCTGATTGTCCTCGCCATTTATTTCTGTCGCTTCGTTTCGTTTGATAGATCGGCTGCCCACACGCAGGTCAATGTCAAGACAGAAATTCTGCAATTGTATTTAAAGGGGCTCCTAGACGAGTAATAATATTGTCAAAACGCCCATCAATAATATTGACGAGCCGCATTGAAAGGGCATATTGACGTTCTAAACGGTCAATGTGCCCTTTCAATGCGCCTCGTCAATATTATTGTTAGGCGTTTTGATAATATTATTGCTCGTCCAGAAGCCCCTTAACCGAAGCTACATAAGTACATTGTCATAATCTTCCAATAGTAATGAAATCAGCACACGTTTCCTTTTGTTTAAAACCATTGATCGGAGACACTGTATTTAAGCTCCACTGCGCGTTCTTAACAGATCAAGTTTCTAATAAATAATTTTCGTTACCGATGTTGGAGATTATTTTTCCAATGTCCGCGGAATCAACAGTGATAAATGAAGCTTCGGTTAAAGGAGAGACAGTATTCCCTCTCCATGATCACACTTTGATCTCGTCGCAAAGACTTCAATTTAGTACGAAATATAAAATTCAACTGTTTAAAATGATTGGAGGAAGAAACACGCTTTTAACAATTAGTCAAGTACAAGTACTGTTTCGATCCAAAGACGTGTCCGAGTAAGAGAGACAACGAGTATTAATAAGTTGAAACAATTCGAATATTCTCTGTACTGTAGAGCAGGCCTGGCCAACACACGCCGGGCAACGTCGAACATAAATATAGATTTACAAAAATTAAGTGAAAGAAAGGATAAACAAGTATCTCATTAATTAAGACTCGAGAGTTAATTATATTGCATCATAGTATAACAATACAGTTTTATTTATTTTGTATTATATTTGTATTACGTTTTTTAAAAGTATGTTTATCTAAAGTGCGGCCCGCTGTAACGTTACGCATCATCAAAGTGAAACTTTGGGTTGGCCAGGCCTGCTGTAGAGTGACTGTAGGGAGAGAATACTTGCGAATCCCGAAATTCCCATTGTTACTTGAGAAGACTAAGAAAAGACCTTACGATTATCAAAGATTATACACGTGAAAGTGTTTGTTTACAAAGTGCAACGGCGGATTGGCGAGAAAGTGCACCAGGAGAGAGGAACTATAATAAAAATGAAATGTATGCGCGTGCGATGGGTATTGTTCTAGAGGTACACACGATCCCCGCAGCTGTAACACTACCTTAATATTTAAAAAATGCCTATTTATTTGATATTTATCTATCTATATATTATATATATATATATTTGTATGTATACAAATGTCTTGTGTGTTGTGCCGCTACCGATAGGACAGCATGCAAGTCGGGCCAAGTAAAGAGTAAGGAGAAACATCAACAATTACCTTGCGATTCCGTACTCTAGGCATGACACTGTCCAGGGGTAAGTCACCTCAGGCAGCAAAACAACCACCAGCAACCGAACCCCTCCCCCTTATCTGCAAAGTACTGCTCGCTCCTCCTCGTTCATCATCAGCTCGTCTCTCTGCTCGCCACAATTTTTTGCCCACCGACCATTTTTATCAGGCTCCTCGAGCATATCGCGCCTGTCGTCCCAGTTCATCGACGGGAAACCACTTAATCACTGCACCGAACCCCGTCTCTGTGTCCTTTGACCCTCGGAAGGCGTTTTCGACCACTTCCTGAACGGTGTTGCTATGTCTTAGATCCGATCGAACGCGCTTATCGATTCTTTCATTTTTTTCAAACGCTATTCCGACTCTCTAAAATGGGTTACCCTGGGTTCGTCGACAACTCATTTCACTGTTTTCGATTTGACCGACATTAGCTTTCGTCGACACTATGTTTTCATCGACATAGTCAAATCGTCGACAAATGTCTTCATCGCCATGATTTGACCGACACTATGTTTTCATCGACACGGTCAAATCGTGGACATGTGTTTTCATCGACAGTCATCAAATTCGTATTTGCTAATGTTGATTAATCATTATTATCATTGTTATGTTCTCGACTCATTTAGTTGCTTGTATAATAAATAATAAAGACTATGTATGCTGTTACGGCTAGCATTTAAAAGTTACAACATTTAAAAGTTACGGAGTTCAAGAAAAAATACACAGAAGACTTTTAACGAACAACATTTTATTTTATCAATGATAAAATTTAAAAACTTAGCCGTAACAGCATACGTACGAATAGGATTTTCAAACTCGATTTTCTCGAAAACTAAGCTTCAAATGAAAAAATTTTATTCCATATTTTGTTCTTATTTTTTCATAAGGAACCACCTCGTGCCCGCTAGTACATGTTATTCGGCTGCACCCTGTATAATCCCCATATCTAAAATTTAGTAAAACGCTTAATTCACGTACAATGACTCTCACTAATATTCGGATACTTTTAAAAAGACGACAGCACTTTTAATATTGGACCATACGATTTGAAATTTTTTGGCAAGTTAAGAACAATTGGTTTACTGCACAACGTGACTAAAATTTTTGAAAAAAATTGCAAGTTGTCGGAATTGCTGAGAAAATACTAAAAGTTGAATTTTACAACTTTTTTATGTGGGCCTATATTGAAAATTTAAAAAATATGTTTTGTAGATCAATTATATGCACTGTGAAAGTTTCATCGAAATCGGTTGGTGCAGAAAAAGACGACAGGCATTGAAAGATGTAAGAATCCTTAGATTCACTGCAGTTATAGGCCGAAAATCGTGAAAATCTGCAATTTTTACCATCTTTAAACGTTTGTAGCTCATTGCAACGTCGACCAATTTTGACGAAATTTTGCAGAATATGTTTAATCGACACAGATCTACAAAACGTATTTTTTAAATTTTCAATGTAGGCTCACATAAAAAAGTTGTAAAATGTATCTTTTCGTATTTTCTCTACAATTCTGATCAATTGCAATTTTTGAAAAAATTTTTTTTCACATCCTGTAGCAAACTAATTGCTCTAGCTTTCCCAAAAAAGTTCAAATCGTATAGTACAATATTAAAAAAGTTATCATCTTTCTAAGAGCGTCCGAATATTATTGGGAGTCACTGTAATTGTTCTCTGAAATATTCGAAACGTGTTCACCAGTGACAAGGATATGCAGTCCAAGGGGAGAATAAAAATCGTTAAATACAAACGAGTCATTTCGCTTGTCTGGACAAACAGATCCATCGAACGGAAAATGTTTGCTTTGCATTTAAAAACGAACAGTAAAACCCCATCGCCGGTGTTTAAAGTTGCCCCGCACAAAGCCGCCGGGAAATAAAATCGCGGCGAATATAATGTTAACGTCGACCCTCGTGCGTTCGGATCGCGGATAAATTCCGGTGGCGATCGATGGCTCCGATGTTTTCCGTTCATTTTTTTAATTTCATTCGATCCGGCCTGGACGCGAATGGGAAATGGGGAAAAGGAGAAAAACGAACGGCGCGCTCGGATTCGCTCGGATAATACGCGTACGAGGAGAGAGGAAAAGCTCGAACGCGAGTTTGATTATTCGCGGGGCAGAAGTCTGCGCGACGTATGAACAAATCAAAATTTCATTGTTCGGAATGATCAGTTTATCGGTTAACGATTGACATATTTCGATCTTCTGCTAACGATCTCTCGCCCTCGAAAACATCGACGGGCTCGTTCCCGGCCGCAATAAAAATTCTTATTCATCGGCGGTGTCCTTTACTTGTTTATTTGATTTATTATTTATGCCCGAGGGACACGCGCTCGATGAACGCATTGTGGAGAGTCAAAGAAAACTACAAAGAATCGCTTCGGAACCAAAATCAATGTGCAAAACGTGGACTGCGGATTTGTGATGCGTTCGTGACAGGAACGTCTGCATCATACACTCAGTAAAATAAGTCTCCGCCCTTTAAAACAGAATAACTTTTTTATAATTGTACCAAACGGTGATTTTTTGTAAGCAATTAGAAGCATTGATTTACTAAATGATGTGCGAGAAAGATTTTCCAAAAATTACAATTTACAAGGTTGCATGCAAAAATAAAAAATAGCAATTTTTAAAACTATTATTTATGCCCTTAATGAACATTTAAAATATATGCTTTGTAGATCTATGTTAGTTATACACATGCTGAGAATTTCATCGAAATCTATGGATTTTAAGCAGAAACTGATCAAAAGTCGTGAAAAACTACGATTTTCACCATTTTTAACCGCTTGTAGCTCTTCGGTGTGTTAATCGATTTGGATGCAATTTCCAGCATGTGTATAACTAACATATATTTTAAATTTTCATTAAGGCCCAAGTAGGGGGGGCCCAAGTAAAAATGTTTTGAAAAATCCTTCTTCTATTTTTGCATGCAACCTTGTAAATTGTAATTTTTGGAAAATCTTTCTTGCAGATCATTTAGTAAACCAACGCTTCTAATTGCTTACAAAACGTCAGGTCATCTGGTACAATTATAAAAAAGTTATTCTGTTTTAAAGGGCGTACGGAGATTTATTGTACTGAGTGTATGTGCGCAATCTTTTATACATAAACATCCAAAAGTAGAATTTCAACAAACATCGTAGCAGTTATTAAACATTCTGTTTAAATGTCTTATAAATACGTCGAGTCCACATTTTATTGGTAGACTGCGGATCTCAGACTGCAAAATAAAATTTTTATACCTCAATTGCAATCTGCAGGAGCTAAGTAAAATTTTATTTTGCTCATTAATAATTTTGGTATGGTTAAAATAGTATAACGACACTGTTAAACGAATTACACCTACTCATTTTTGTTGTAAGTGTATAAAATCCGCAGTCTGGTTATTCGTCAACAAATTGCGTGCAATTTGCAACGACAGGCGTCCCAAGCGGTCCTTGCATTAAGCGCGAAGTTCGATGATTAATTTTCCAAGGCATGCGCTCGTTGGAAGAAGTGTTGCATCGACGTAAATCATTTGGGAGAATGAGAGACGACGACGGTCCCTTTAAAAATCGACTTTAATCTACACCTCGATTGAGCGTGCACGTTGTGCTTCCGAGTTCCACTGCATGCACTAATATAGTACTTAATTTATATCGCATTCACCGTTATCCCGTGCAATGTTTTTCAAAGTTTGTTCCTTACGGCCTACTAAGCGCGAAAACTAATTTCCCAGCGAAGAGGAAAGTTTGTGGGCGGCGGGATGGCTCGTGGAAAGTCGATGGAAAATCGCCGAACGGAATATCGGTGGCGTTGTCCGTTAACAAGCGTCGAAAGAGCATAAACTTCCTAAAAAGCAGACCTCGATGTATCGGTGAAAAATCAATGGCTCCCCGTGGAAAATGCCAAAAGAATTTCGAACAGCTACAGATTCCCGTATCCGAATAAAAACTATCGAATTGCTTGCTGAAGACAAAAACAACCGATATATTCGATTGTGACATAAAGATTGGCCATTTATTTCTCACTCGCGTCAAATATGTATTGACACGTTCGTTGTCATTCGCGTCACTGATTCGTCGTCATCTCCACGTGGCGAGCGGAAAAAATCAGTAGAATTTTACGAGCTCTGTCATTTAAAATTCTAATCGCATTCACGTGTTTTATGCATTTGCTTTAGATTCGAACGTACGAAACGGAATGGAACGTGGTCATTAGCAAAGGTTGATGAAACCTGACCGTCATACTTCGCCTCACAAGTTCGTCGACGAAATACGTTTAATCGAATTCTCAGAGAGCCGTCGAAACATTTTCATTTTTAAATATATCTCTTGCAAATATCAAAAACGTAGCCTGTGAGAACATTTTGCGAAGAGAATAATGGCAGCGAACGTGTTAAGCGACCTAATCATTAGAACAGATAGTCGTGAGAAAGTCCAAGAGAAAATTTGAATTCATGAACGCACCTGGAGGCCCCTTGCTCTTAATTGAAGGATCACGGTGGCAAGTATTTGGAAGACTCGGAATTGGGCAAAAATTCCTTGTCTAAGCCGAACCATTATTACGACGTTTTATAAAATATTTCAAGCCCTTACTATTTCTTCAGAACCCGAAATAAATTCGTTTATGAAACGAGGACGAGAGGTCGCAGCTTGTGAATAACTTTTTCCATCGAACTCCCATCGATCATTATACGAAACAGTAAATACGAAGATCTGAAATGATAAAGCAAAAGCGAAGCAGCGAGCGCGGGCAAAACCGAAAGCTCCGCGCGAGCTGTTTCTGTTCGTGAAATTTTTCGAACGGCACTTTGCCCGCCTCTGCGAGCACAGAACGTCTCCATTAGCGACAAGCAACGACAAACAATCGGCGAAGGCAAGTAGTGTGGTGACATTTGTTCGAATCGAACCGGTCGGTTCCGGCGATTTTCGTTCGCTCGGCTCTCTTCTCGGGCCATTTCCCGATCTCAGGTGAAGGAATGAACAGCTCTATCTCCCATGAATATATTAGACCGTTCAAGCATGCTTGTATCGTCCCTCTAGCGACCCTGAACTCACCCGAACACCCCAATATCGTTCCCTGATCCCCGTTTTTCATCTCCCGAGAACACACGATCTCAGTGTATTAGCTGATATTACGTGTTTGAAGTTCTACTCCACGATCACGTTCATTCTCACGTCTACCTCTGCTTGGATTATGAACTCTATACATTTAGTGTGATGAATTGCCTGTGAATGTTATGATTATGAACCGCTCGCTCCCGTGATCGATCAATCCACGGTGGTACGCAAACGTCCGAGTCACACTACCGAAAAAATCGATTTCACCTGATCACTCGCTCACTCTCACTCTCACTGTCTCTTTCTCTTTCCCCCCCCTCGTCGACATTGACGCGTTGGACTGTCCCAACGTCAATGGTTTCGTTAGTTTTTGCCGGTATGCACAAAATCGAGTCCAGCCAGACCGATTTTAATGAGCTGCCTCCGTTAAAAACTGGCCATAATACATATATAATTAATTGGGCTTCTCGGAATCTGTGTTTTTGTACGCGGCCGCGGTTTAATGAGAGTTTTTGCGGAGGAAAAATCGCGGCAAGACGTGATAGAATCTTACGGAAAATATGACTATGGTACGTGACGCTGCAAATCGTGTCATCGTTACTCTTTGTTGATCGCATTTGCACGTTCATGTTAGTAACGTCTACTTGTATCGAACGAAACTAAAGTCGCGATGTTTTGTGGTTCCAATTCAATGATCAAGGGTTGTGAAACATATTTTTGTATATGGTGTACGATTTTGGTTGTGACTCGCCGTATAAACAAAATGTTACCGCGAAACACCTAAAACCGAAAGAGAAATCATTGTGCGGGGTGTAAAGAAATTATTTGTCGCGGCTACCATAGGATGATTCTACACCCTCGATTTGGTTGAAATTGAGCTAAGGAAGGTGCCGCAGAATTGACCTTGACCTTGAATTTTAAGGTCAACAGGTCAACAATTGTTTTTTTTTTAATTGCATCGTATTTTACTCGTCGCGGTTGAGTTGCGACCCATGGTTCCTTTTGCACTTTTAACCCACGCGACGAGTAAAATACGATGCAATTAAAAAAACATTGTTGACCTTTTGACCTTGAAGTTTAAGGTCAAGGTCAATTTTGCGGCACCATAGTTCGATTTCAACCGAATCGTCGTATGGTAGCCGCGACATATAATTTCTTTACGCCCTGTACTTGGCACCGTTCGACTCGCGCGTTTGCTGGCCACCGAAACTGTTCGTACGCAACAGCCCCTTGCATCACACGTCCCAGAACGAACGAACCGGGAAAGTTCAGTTTGGAAGAAATGAACCGATCCCGACACGATAGACACTAATCTAGAGCCGCTTCGCAAGCATCGTGCTACAGCCATTTGTTTTTCTAACGAGTAAAGCCAAAAAAAAAGACAGACGAAATATCGAAAACGTTGAAAAGCAAGAAATCCACACACCCACACACACTTTTGCCTTGACCGATCGTGGCGTTGCTTGTTGCAGCGAGGCGTCGAGGCGACGAGGAAGCTGCGAGCGGTGTCGGCGCCGGAAGCGAGGTGCACATCACCCCCGGGGACGAGGACGAAGAGGATCACGAGGACCCGCGCATCATCGACGAGAAGATACCGCAGGGTGGCCAGGAGAATCCGATACACGCGAGCAACGAATACGTCAACGGCCGCACAGACCTCAAGGAGCAGAAGAAGGACGAGAAAACGGACACGCCCGTTTAAACGGTGGCCACCCGTGACACCGATCGTCCCCTTTTCAGCCGCGGAAATAAACTGTCACCACACATCCCCGTACACTCGGTTCGACCCTTTGCGCCCTTCTCCCACCTCTCGACATTTTACTCAAGCTCGATGCGTTTTCTTCGAGGTCCTTGGATGATCGATGGACTGCCATTGTTTATGCGCCCCCCCCCCTTAATCCGAGAACCACAGTAGTGCACACTTCAGCGTCGTTATGCCCCCCAATTTAAAAAAAAAACATGGGACCTCGATCGGTATTTCTATCACACACATCCCCTCTCCTTCCTACAGTCCAAGTCGCAGTCGGGACTGAATACGGAGTGTGCACAACCTTATCGTTTCATAGAGACTCTAAACAACACTCGACTTTTAGAATCTCTCGAGATAATTCTTTACTTTTTCTTTATCTTAGATCATAAAATTAGTATTGTTTAGTATTTATTTCAGCGTTTATTTACGTCGAGTATGTTTGATAATTATCGTAAACTGATTTGATAATTTCTTAAGATGGACGGAGGAGGCATAGAATCTGTACTAGATTTAATAATTTTATTATTGACAATTTAACGGTAAATTGCATACAACTCATATTTAATTACTGCTAGGAAATATTTAAGCATTTCTATTTCGTAACAATGAGTTACGATGAGAACTACGGTTCACTTTTTCTCGAGGAAGCATCACCAACAAACAAACACGTTTACAAACTCTGTGTGACACGTTCCACAGTCAGACTGTGGATGTTTATGTAATTTTACATTTTTATAATCCACCAATACAAATTTTGCTATCCTTATTTACTTTCCTAGATTAAAAGTATAAAACGAGAACTATTATTTTCTTCTCGAGATTATAAATATCCACAGTCTGGCTAGCAAAATTCCGTTCACCACAAATTGGTACCTGCATCCCGGTACGAAATTCATTTCCACCGACCTTGTGGTCACTTTCCAACCAGCCTTCGGAAGAAACACGAGCATCGAGACATATCAATCTCCGCAGTCGCTTTCGAGCCGGATAATTATTCAAACGGTGGACAGTTTAGAAAACCGAGAACGACCGTACTTGTGACAATTTATGAGGCGAGAAGCGCAAAAGGGTTCGGGACCGATCATCACCGAGGATCACGAGTCCTCGAGTTTGCTCACGTGATCCTCCCCCGCCTCGAATCTCAGATAGTTTAAGGCAGACGAGTCCCGGCGATGATCTTATTAATTTATTCGAAACTCGAGTCGAGCGTCCAGCATTCTCGATCGATCGCGGATATCGATTCGCGTAGCAAAGGGAAACGATATATTATGTATGTACAATATATCCGACAAAAATCGAGGACAGCTAAACGAAACGAGAAAGTGATTTCGTTCGATCTGATTCCCCCTCGTCCGCGAGCCCTTATTTTTCTACGATTTTTCGTCTCTTCGATGGCAGCTGTTCATAGCCCAGGATACACGACCGTATTCGCCGCGTGCGTGGTCGCGCGATCGTTCTCCGGCGATCGAGAACGATCGATACACTCGCAACACAGAGAAAAAGACACACATCCCGACGCCCCTCGATGCCGCGCCATTCGCGTTCACCAAGTTCGTCACGGTGTAAGTTTTGTAAATAGAAAACATTTCGAGAGCGACGCCAAACGTCGTCGCCCCCGACCCATTTTCTTCTTCTCACGCGAAGATCACTCCGGGGAAATTCGCTTGGATCAAGATATTATACCACACCACTAACACACAACTGTACGTCGTACTATCTTCCCGCCTCTTCGAGGATCAGCGGCGATCATTTTTTTCCAAGATCGATTCCGCGAGGAGATCCTCTCGCGTAACGGAGACTAGTAGCGATCCCGCGGACCTCGAAGGAGCCGGATGATCCAGAGATCGCTAAGGTGTATCGTTTAAGTAACACGTGTTTACGAACTGTCCTTAAAATGTACCGTTCTACGCTAGGAGAGAAGGAGTAGTCGATTCTTAAGCTACACTTTCGTACGAGCTCCGCGACTTTCTCCGAGAGATCGGTCCTGCGGCGATCATAGATCTCATGCACGATACAATTCGTCGTGGTTCTCTGAATCAGTAAACTGCGTTCGTATACGATTTTCTGAAATTCGAGGCAGCTAGAAATTTGAAAGAAACCACTTTTCACCTTGTTTGATGTCCGTTCCAACGAAGTATCAAATTACCTTATGATGATCTTTACTCGTACGAATACTTGCAGTTTGCTTGTGGGTTTGTGTTCCATCGCGCAAGATTGTTCGGCTGGGATTCGCTTCGACAAAGGACGCGTCGATCTTGGACACGGGGCTCATAGCGATTATTAATGAGATTTAATGAAATGAACGCAGACGAGAGAGAGGACGAGCCGGTTCTCGCCGTAGAAGGGAAAAACCCATGTCAGCGCGAACAAATCAAAATTTGTAGACGAGGTTTTTTCTAAAACGAAATGGAGGACACATCGTTGTCTTGGGGAGGGGAGGGGGGATGAAACAAAATATCGTAGATCGCGGTTGCACGTTCAGCTGCGTTCGTTTTCTTGAAAGTTCAATTCGTCCCTTTGTGATTGGAGCTCGAATTATAAATAACGTCTAGATGCAGACGATTTGACAAAACAATTTTATTCACGGCGTACTCTTTTCCAGTATGCAATTTGCCAGCGTTTCGAATTCCAATGCGTAAGAATTGGTGATTAGTAGACTGCGGATCTTTATGCATTTATAGAAAAATTGAGAAGATGAAGTTCAAAATTGTTGAAAATTTTCATAATTGAAGGTGTCAATATATAATTTTTCCTGTATTAAAATCATTAAGGGTAAAACAACATTCAATTTCGTTTCTATTTCTTGCAATCGATGCAGACAATTTTTATTTTGCATAACGATCCGCATTCTAATGATTAGTTAGGAAATTAGAGGTTCAGTCACAGAAAGGGATAAGCCAGGATTGTTTGCCGGAGACAGCGTTTGAAGCCTCGATTCCCGAGGGAAAGTCACGGCGGGGAAAAGCGCTCTACGTGCAGCCGCAAGAAAAACTATCAATATCGCGCCGTCACCACGTTCGAAGACAAACGAACACATTCCACGATGTAGCTTTTCGTTCGTAGTCTTTTTTGTTTTCCATCGGAGCACACGTGCTGACTGACGCGTGATGGTATCACCTTTTGTAATTTAGAACGTTTCCCGGACAGTATTATTTAGAGAGCAGCGTCTCTCTTTCTATTCCCGATTTTAAGGTCGCTGATACCGCGGCCATCATGACACTCTGCTGCCCACGGTGTTTATCGATATCTAACGAAAGATTCAACGATTCAGCGAACCGATTCTTCTTTCTCGTGATTCGTCACGGTCGATCCGCGAACATTTTCACAAAGACATTTCGAGACCTCGTTAGCCCTTCGAGTTCTGTTAGTTTAGGACCACTCGCCATTACGGCGTTTCTAACAGATTTTTAAACGGCCGTCGATTTTTACGCGATTTTATTGAGAATCGTCAAGCTGTTCGATTTTAAACGAGGTTTTAGAAGCTGGTCGCTGTATGTGGACAGGGAAAAATAATTTCGAGTATATTGCATAATCTATAACGCAGTCATTTTATACGACACCATAAAGTATTATATAGATCATTTACGGAATAGCCCATTCAGGCGAGGCTTCTTTCTCTTGGAAGTTGAACTGAAAATTGCGCGTTCATTGCATTCACAGTAGAAAGACATTCCTCTTGATACCTCGTACTTTGTAACTCGATTTTCCAAAAACGTTATGCCTTCTGTGCAAAGACTGCAGTCGTTGTGGATCGTGTTTCTTGCATCATTTATTACAAAACATTTTGTATGTCTAAAATACGAGGGATGTCTGAAAGAAACGAAGGGTTAACGTAAAAGTTAGAGCGACATTTCCGAAATCGCGACCCACCCAGCGATCACAGACTTTCCATTCAGCATTTAATTGTAAGCCACGATTGCAATGATTCACTTTTAGCCAGAGTTGCATCCATCCGCCGCGCGCTGTTTTTTATATCTTCAAAATAAAACGAAGACTGTGAACATTCCACGAATACCAAGACATTTTACCGAGAACAATTTTATAGATCGAATTTTACAAATTTATCGAGTGTTGCGACTGATACCATCCTCGCGTACTGTATCTAACGTTTTATACCGTGGCAGTTTGTTCGGCAGTCGACGTGCTAACATTTTGCTTACCGGCGACCATTTAAAAGTTAATTCTCTTGTAGTTGTCACTTCTCTCTAACCATTTCTTGAATTTATTATCTAATCTAACATTTATATACTTCTACACGACGTATCCTAAATCTAAAACTATTAGACAGTCTTATACTGTCTGATGCAAGTTGCATATTTATTAAAACCTCGATTTTGATTGTAGTCCATTCACGAATAAATAAACGTATTTAATAATTTCGTATGAAAACATCTCCATGACTCAGGTTCATTATGATATCCAAAATTTTTATACTTCTATTCGATGTGTCCTAATAATTCTACAAACTCTGCGAGCAGTCTTGTATTTTCTCGCGGAGACTGCGGCTTTATTAAAATTTCGATTTTTAGTGTAGTTTGCTCATGAAAACTATTAACTTCCCGATATATAGGGAACTAATTGTAATTTATTTATTCAATCTAAAATTTTTCATACGAAACAATCTCTATATTTTTAACAAATGTTGAGCCACCGGATGTAGCATTTTTCTGATGGTTTCCGGTGGGTAAAATGTTCACGTCGACAGGTTCGTCATCTTAAAGCCAAGTCTGACATTCTCCCTTTCGTTCGCGACGGAAACAGTGTTCACGAATGTTCTCGTTTCATTGGCCTTTTCAAAGAGATTATCAAGGGACGCGTTGCGTTTTCAGAATAGCCGTCCTTCGTCCCGAAAGCCTGTTCTCAAACGCGTCACTGTTTTCCGATCAATGTTTCTTTTTTCTCCGTTCGATACGCGAGAAACAGGATCAACGGGCCGGATAATTATATCGTTCTGCGACTCGTAGGTTCGCAGGAACAATGAATATTTATTTACCGATCGCACGAGAACAACCGAGAGTGGAATTCGAACAGTTAAATCCGGACGATAAGGATCTTTCGTAATTTCTTTCCGATGCAAAGGGTGCAGTCGAACGGTTTTTTATACAAATTTCAGTGAGATTCAGGTGAGTGTATCTTCTTGTGCAAGAACCGTGAGATTCGACAATCTTCTCCATTATATTCTCCAATTGAAAATCTTTTCGACAATTTCATTATCAACTACGTTCATCTCTAGTTTTATTAAGGTGCAATTGTATACTGGAGTCTCTCATGACCCCAAGTCTCTGCACACTAACTTTCGCTACTGTAAGATCATTGCAAATATCGAGTTTCTTTTTCTTTAGTACATTTGAATCACTAACTCTTGAATTATATACGTAAATATACAGCGAGTATAAAAGTATTCGTACGTTCTTTAAAATAGAATAACTTTTTTATAATTGTACCAAACAATCTGCTTTTTTATAATCAATTAGAAGCATTGGTTTACGAAATGATATGCAAAACAGATTTTCATGATTTACATTGCATTTTTAAAAATTTTTTTATTTGGGCCCTCAAAGAAAATTTAAAATATATGTTTTGTAGATCTATAGTAGTTACACGCTGAAAATTTCATCGAAACGGATTAATGAAAATCGTAGTTTTACAATAATCGTGTAAATCGAATCGTACATCTTTCGATGCGTGTCGTTTTTTCCTGCGTCAACCGATTTCGATGAAATTTTTAGTATGTGTATAACTAACATAAATCTACAAAACATATATTTTAAATTATCATTAAGTGCCCAAATAACCTAGTAAATTATAATTTTTGGAAGATCTTTTTTGCATATCATTTCGTAAACCAATGCTTCTAATTGATTATAAAAAATCAGCTCGTTTTGGTACAATTATAAAAAAGTTATTCAATTTTAAAAGGCGTACGAATACTTTTTACACTCACCGTATTTGTGAAAATTTATACAGAATTTGTTTAAACACTGCACCGCGTGAACATATTCGGTTCTTCCACAGAAAGATCACCTTCCTCGCATCGTGGATCAACTTTTCTAGAGCCGATCGATAACGAGCATCGCAATCAACAAAACTAGACGCTCGGTTTCCCAAACGAGGGGATAAACGAAGACGAAAAAAGGAGAAAAAATAAACAGAGTAGGTGTAGCGCCGCGACCGGAATACTTTCGAGATGTGACTTTCGTAATTTCATTATCATTCCCGTCGACAATAAGTGTTGTTTGTACTTTTGTACGGGTGATCTTTGCTTAGCTCAGTCCTCGCGAAACGAAACTAAACAGAAGGAAAAAAACACACGCGCTATACACAGTACACGACACAGTCAGTTGAAAAGAAAGAGAAAAAAAGTTCACCGACGTAGGTCTCCGCGGCGTCGTGCGGAAGAATAATTGAATCTTGTAAGAATTGTTTGTTTGGGGGATAAGAGAAACGAAAGGGACGACGAGAGTCGAGAGAAAGAGATCTAGAGAATCGATCCCTGCATCTCTGTCATTCGTTGACGAAACATTTCCGAATTCTGCACATACACTCCTTCACTTTTTCCATATGCGATCGTGTTTTCACTTACAAAGAGGGATCATCCCATCCGACGAGTTCTAACGATTTCTCTATGGGAATTCATTTCCTACCGATTCACCTCCGGATCATTAGGTCAAGGTCGTCAGGAATAATCATTCGGTGAACGGTCTCCCTTATTTGTATTAGAGGAAAGAAGAGAAAGTATCGAGCGAGTAACAAAGCTCAACGAGATTCTTCGAGGAGAGCTCGTCGGGTGAAGACGATCGGAATTACTGCGTGTTGTATATATTAAATATATATATATAAAAATAAATATATATATAAATATATTATAAATATAGTACGAGATTGAATAATAGTAATGGATATAAATATATATAAATATAAATATATATTATATTCTGTGTCGGGGGGCACTTGGCTTGCAACTCGTAAATATTAAACTGAATACTTATTTATCCATTTGCACTCCAATTGCCGTGCGACCTGTCGTTATCCGTGAAATTTTTTGAGAGGAAGACTAATTATTGGGCAGAGTAATAGGGTTACACTTAAGTGTGATTTAAGATGTTCTGCGTGGAAGGATAGGTAAACGCGAACCGTGATTTCGCGACGCGGTAGAGAGACGAGAGAAGAAAAACGAAAAATACAGAATTAACTATAGATGGATATTAAGGAGATATTAAGGATCGATTACGTGGATGTATGTTGCCAATTAAGTACTTTGTATCGTGTTCGCGGTGCCGCCGGGACGTTGTACGTGCCGGTTGAACAGGCTGCACTGAGTCCAAATCACTATTACCCGCGACCTATGCGCTCATGCGACGCCGGAGATCGAGGGGAAATACCGCGACTTTACTGCCTCGTATGGTCCCGCATTTTTATCGGGTCTGGTGACGTACGAAGCGGCCATTTCGTTCAGTATCCTAAGACCATTCTAGTTTCTCGAACGAGAAGTGTCCTCGTCTTTGAACGTTCAGAAACGAATATGCCAAATTATTCATTTTTTTAATCTCGACGGGGTTTCTTCAGTTTCTTCGAACTTGATCTATGTAATACAGACGTAACATCCAGAATTAATATTTTAGTTTTAGTGGAAATGGTTTCAGAACGTCTTGTAAGCAGAAAAATTTGACACAGACCAATTTTAAAAAAATATTCTTTCAACTAACCAGAAAGGAATTACTATGTTACATTATCAAGGATAACTCACTGATCCACGAATAAAATTGCTGATTAAGCTTGTTTAAATTTAGATTGAAATCGTTCCTGTTAAGAAATTGATTAAAGCTCTATCTAAAACTCTTAAATTCTTGAACAGCAAATTTTACACTTCGATAACATTGACCAGTAAATGAAATACTGTAGATTAATAATTTAATACAGTATGTGTTGGATTTGCACAGGAAAGAGTGCATTTGTCACAATCATATGTTTTTAAGGCTAATATAACTAATACAGATTGTACAATCAATGAACCGCCTCGTACATCACAGTCCATTGATCTAACTTCTAAGAACGCCTGCCATTTTTACGGTTAGTTTACTAGAGAACGAGTACGGCACTGCCGAAATAACATTTCCCGGGCTCGTTTTTCCCCCTCGGTATAGCGAGCACGTTTTCCGGCAAGCACTCTGCAAATAATCTAATAAGCTCGTCGGTCGATATCACACGTGCTAACGATCAACACGTTAGCACGTGCGACAGAGTCGAGTAAAAACCCAAGAAACCTCGTTAATCGACCGTGCTCATAATAAAAAGCCGAGGGGGTAGTTTCCATGACGAGTCACGGGAAGGCCGGAGCTTTTTATACCGATTCTCGCGAACCTCTCGCGATTTTTTAAGGTTTTACCGGGCCCGCAAAACGCGCGAACGACTCCATTCTTTTACGACTGTTGCGGCTGAGATGGACACGAGAACAGTAACGGCGCATTTTTAGTGCCTTCTCGCGAAATCGTCGAGAATAGATTCGGCACGATCGGCTGCTGTAAAGATAGTTTTTTCCCTGCTTCACGATAGCGATCCTAACAAGACAAATAAGAATTTTATTTTCCCCGTGGAGCGGACTTTATCGAGTGTCTGATTATTTAGCCTTCATTTCTAAAAGAGAATATTTTTTATACTAATTTTAAATTTTGATTAAAGGAAGCGGCTCCACAAACAAGACATTTTGAAATTTTCCGGTCGATTGAAGTTTAAACGAAGTCGTCAGAATTTGACATACAATAATGGTTTATTTGTATGTCGTCGAATATTTGCGACGAGTTCGTTCGTCTTCACCATTATAAAAATATTTATCAAAGACGAGCCGACTCGGTGGAAATAAGATCGTCGGTCATCTTAAGCGCGACAGTCCGATGGATCGAGAAACGCGATGAAATAGCACAAGCAGGTTCGAGAAGCATCTAGGACCTGTATCGAGCATCACTGCCAAGGTATGCGCTAAAATCATTTCGCAATCGTCGAGATTGCAGCGGTTTTATCGTTGATCTCCGGCGCGAAAAGTAAAATGGAAAATCGGTTGCTACGAACGGCTCTTGTTCAATCCGAAAACAGTTTGACGAATGGAAAAATTGATACTGATCCCTTCTGGACGCCATTCGTGCAGCCTGTACAGCGGCCACTGCAACGAAGCGCATCGATACGATAATCGATTTACGGGGAGTTCTAAGGATATTACGCGTTAATGTACAAAAAAAAAAAGAAATTCCTTGCGGTACATTTTTTAATGATATTAAGCGACTTATTTCCTAACTGAGTTCTATGATTGATTAATGGTAACGATAATTAATTTATACGCGATGATCATGCTGGTGGGCGCAACGCTCGTGCGCAAACACATCGGAACCGTGCGCGCACGTGCGCGAACAGAAACGATGGACACGTGCGCACGCGTGTGCGTGCATGCGAACGAGAGCACGCGATTTCCAACGAGCGTGGAACACGAAAGAGAGAACGCGTTAAACTTCTTCTTTTACGAACCCTGTGCGTTGCACTCGAACGATCTCGTCGACGAACGGCGTTGATTCCCATCATTCTTTCCTTAGGTTTGTAAATGAAGTTAGTGGAAGCGGCTCCGGGTTGAAAATTTTGTAAAACTTTTAATATTCTTAAGGCGGTTACTATTGTAATAATTGTAAGAAGCATGATCGTTGGCCATACAATGGAGTATAAATATTTATATATATATTATTATCAGGCTAATAATATATATATTTATGTTAATGTAAGACTAGGTATATTAAATTACGACTATAAACGAGAACGGATTCGCGGATACCTGAACATGGTGTTCTCTGAAACATTTTTAGAAGTCAATCAAGATTATCGTTAGGCGAGCCTTTATGCGACAATGATCGGAGTGGAGGGGAGAAAACGAAAACGTGCGTTACTTGCGTTTCTTGAGAACGTCAGTTTCTTGATGATTAGGTTTCTCGGTATGCCGACGTGTTTTCGTCTATGGTTTTTCCTTTGTGTAACGAGGGCCCAATTGCAAACAGCATCACCGAGGATGTGGCGAAGCACTTTAAGAATACTTCAGAGATCGCTACTTCGAAAAACGAGAGAGACGATTTAAAAAGAAAATTTAAGATTTTAAGAATTTGTCAAAAAAAAAAAAAACGGAAAAGAAGCGAAATTGAACTGCGAGCAGAGAAATAAAAAGGAGGGGAAAAGTTTGAATGTTATACGATCGATAAATGGAATACGAGAAACATATGTAACACACCGGATACATACACACACGCGTGTACACACGAACACTGCGAGCACACGAAGAAAAGAGATGAATAAGATGATACGAATACGAGAAGAACATGAACATTTTGTATCTGTACTTGTAGATACAACGCAATAGGCAAGAGTAAATCTAATTAAGAATTCAAATGAAGTTAATATATAGAGAGCTGTATGTAATTAACTGTAAGTTCATTCATCGCTATGATATTATACTTAGGTATTATATGATTTTTGAAATAAAACATTTGTTTTAAATACAGACGAACGTACACGAGAATGTGCCATCCCTGTCACACACGCCGCCATCATTCTTCAACTATTACCATTTATTACCACTGTTTATCCAGCTTTGACAATGTTCAGTGTTTTCCTGCAATTAAAATGTCCAATTCAAATGTACAAAATTCTATTTATAATCATACAAATTTGTCTTAGTGTTTTCTTGATTATATCTCATGCGTTTGTATCGATAATAGACGGGAAAGTATAAATGTGAATACTTTCTTATTAAATAATAAAGAATCGACTTTCTGTAAAAACTGAGGAATAATTAGAAGTTCAAATAATTTCCAGAGCTCGTCTACTATAAATATATCTGATCAAAAATTTTTTAATGAATCGTCTGAGCATGACTAAAGAAACCTGTGTTTTTCAATAATTTCCAGATAATACAACGACCAGGACCCTCGGCGAGTCGTGAGTATCCATTTTCCTCCGAGTATTCGTAGTGGACTTTCTGGTAGCACAGTGCACTATTGGTGTTCCAATATTCTCTTCAGAATTCCGTAACTAATACACTTTCTTCCTTGCCTGTGCTTTACCGTAGAACACTTTGACTAGCTTGACAAATTTTATTTTTCTGCAAACAGAGGAAAACTACAAAGAAAAATTAACGGAACCTAATCAAGCATCGAAAACAGAGATTTTCTCAGTGAATTTGATCATATCGAATATTACACGTGTTTACAGAATCAAAGAACACAATGGAGTTGCAAAGATACGAAAAATATATTTCTTGAACTGTAGAATTATAAAATTAAAATCTTTTTGTTTCTACATTCATCGTTCCTATATTGAATGAAAAACGATACAAGAAATATTTTATATGTTTCTAATAATCTGTTTTATATTTAATATTTTGTGTATGTAATAGTAGTTTTTCTTATCGCTTTGAGAGACCTCTTTAATAACCACAACGTTATTTCCCAATCTATCAGAAAGTATTACGAACATTGTAAAATCAATTATAAAAATATCTCTTCGACATAGGTTCGAAGAAAGCTTAGAGAATCGTGCAATGCCAGTTTGTTTTTTTATGTGTAAAACATATTGCAAAATGGGGAAAATAGATTAACACGTACAAAACTGCATTTAAATGTATAATTGAAGTACACTCGAATTCAGATTTTCCTTGATACTTTGATCTGAAGAAAGGCGGTTCGAGTGAAACTCGTTTCTGGCTCGTGTTGAAGGTTTATCCATTGATATTTACGGTATTGCAAGCAGATGACAAATTTTCAGACATGCTGCGGATCCAGCAGTGAGTGTTAGTCTCCTACGTTATGAGAAAGCAAACACTCCAGACAATATCGATATGCAAAGGCAAGCCTTTTTCAACTTCTTAAAAAAAAAAAAAGCTTTCATCGTGAACGTCGAATCATCATCCCGTGGGAAATATCAGAAAACTTTGTATTAACATTGCACCAGCAGTTGCACAAGCTTCGATTCACGTTGTGCTGTGTTAATGTGGTTCTCACGAGACGTTGCTTTATTGTTATACTAATTGACTGACGAAATCCACATCACGAAATTTCATTATCCTCTTTTTAAGAAAAATTAATTTTTCCTTCCTCTGCGACGAGTCCTTCGAGGATTTAATTTAGGTCTTATGCGGTCTTCGTTCAAATTATGCTCAACGAGCAGCAGCAAAATTCAAGTTATGCTAATTACTAAATCTCGATCCGATTGTAAAAACCGGATGTCATTTAAACAATGTCGAATCATGCGAGAATTTAATGCAGTGACTGGTACGTATGTCACCGTCCACAATAATCTTGCGCTCATTAATTGCGTTATTTATTAAATTCGTGCATATGAAACCTAGTTCTTGTTGAAATTTTTGCCGCCGTATCACGATGACTTCAACAGGGATACATACGTTTAAATTGATGCACTACACAATGGAAAAAGCAGCGTATCACGCGATAATAGATGAAAACCTCTAATTAATTATGTCACAACTATAATTTCGAATGTAAAACGAATGTTAATCGAAATAATCGCGATGAATTTATTAGGATAAACGAAAAACCTCTTGAAGTAAATAGTTCAAATATAATTTGTAATTGGAAACGTTTGTAGCGCTATAATGATGTATAATATAATGATACGATAAAGGTGACAAGATTTCGTATGCACCGGCTTCACTGTTCAATCAAATTATTTTAATGTGCACCGTATTGCTGGCCACGAACAAATTTCCGTCATATTTTCTGGTAATTAGAGGCGAACAAATAGGCTTTGAATTCACGTTAAACAATTCATTAAGCTCCCGTTGGGAAATAATAAAATCTGTTTTCATAAGCTTGAACGCCAGTCTTGCAATGCATTTTCACCAAACCTGCTTAATCAATTTTATAATTGCTGCTGCATGTTTCGCAACTGAATAATCCAACTGACTGTTTCCCACGCTTTTCCATCTCGAAAATAGCTGCTGTCTATTGGCTACTGGTGTGCTCAATGTAGATACTAACTGTTAATCACTAACATAGCTAATTATTTACTGACAAAGCAATACATCCCGAAAGAATCTAATTGTTAGACAATTCTTTTTCTAAATTATAATTCAGTGCATCGTTTGCACTAATGAATCATTTGAATAAACCGTTTTCAAATATGTATAATATGTAATTCTCGTTCATTCAGTTGTGACATTTTTCAGGCAAGTTCTGTTTATTTCGTGCATTTCGCATCGGGTTTCTTCGGTGTGGAAAGAGTTTGAAGGATGCTTGCGTCTGGAATTTTTGAAACGAAATGGGTTTTGGTGAACATGAATTTTGTTTGTTAGAAGCGACACTGAAAGCGCTGGAAGGTACTCCAGAACGGAAGTTGACGGATCTCGTGGAGAACGAAAACCGAAAATCAGCTTCTCTCGGCTCTTCAAACGCAACAAGGACAAAGTGTCTGGCGCTGACACCGACACCATGAGGACTGTTGTTACAGTTGATGATGAAAAGGTATTTTATATGAAAATATTTCGCGAAAATGGAAATATATCGGATTTCAACGGAATTTATTTCACTCTTGCACGGCAGATGCTTTTGACAATGTCATGACAACCGTGATTAGATTCATATTATCTTTATTTTTTAACTCACTTGAAACATTGCATCGACACGCATTTCGTCAGAGACTTCAACGCATGGTAAAGACCTGATCACTGCGTCATAACTCTGCTTCACGTTTCATTAAATATATCCACTACTAAAACTTTTATTCTCAGACTATTCTGTTATGTCTAATCACATGATCATTAACGCGAACAAGAATCTTTCAAAGGAACGATCTAGAACACAAGATCTCCGGATCACGAGCAGACCTCGAAAAAGAAAAACGTTCCATGCAATCCTAGCGCAAAAAGCAATGAAAGTGCTCGGTAATGTTCAACAATGTATTCACATAATATTAATTCAATCGAACGTCTCAATGGCAAAAATATGTTTACTGCTGGCGCCTAAAATCTATCCAGAAAAATCCGCATTTGCATAAAAACTCGCGGTCCAAAGTCTAGCTCAAGTTCCAGGGGCATAAAGATTCTTAACAGATCATGCAAATAGCTGTTTAATGGGAAACGCGGATTTCTTAATCAAATGATTTCGATTCAATAGCTGCAGACAGCGCCGGCGACCGGGCCGCAGGAGAACAAACCTAATCCGTCGACCGGCGAAAGCGGAATAGTCTACGCGGAATTGGATCTGACACAACAGGGTGTCAACCCCCGTCGTCTAAACGAGGACAAAACGGAGTATGCTGAAATTCTGTACACGAAACCAGCAACGGAAGAACAGCAGACGCCCAGCGAATAGATCATCCTCGCTGATGATGCGATCGAACAAACGAGGAGCTCCTGCAACGACAAACTTCTATCCTCCAGCCATCGTCGAACGCATTTTTTACTTTTTTTATTCGATCCTTTTCAGTTTATCTCTTCGATATTAGTAATTAGTAGCACTAAGATGTTATTCCAATTTTGTTTTCTACCTTGTTCGTGACAGGCCGTCCGAACATACGAATTTCTATTTATTAATCGTTTGTTACTTTTGCACTCAAAATTAGGGTAAGAAGCCATTCGAGTGCAAAGAGAGTTATGTGAAAGCATGGTGAATCGCAATGGATTTATGGTTTCCTAGCGTTTTCTGAAACTAGAAATTGAAAAAGCGATTATAATAATTGAGCGAACAACGATTCCTTTTCCACCATAGCGTCGCATTTGTCTGAAAAGGATCCAACAATTTAGAATAGATTGAATATTTTGTTAGATCCTTCCTTCGATAAGGTTACTTGCAATTCATTTAAGTTTATTAATCTAAGGGAAGAGAACCAAAAGGGGTTTCATACAAATCAAACGAATCATAATAATAATATTGACCCGGGACCGAACCATCGACATCCGATTCAAACTCCATGAACATCTGACATAGTAATCAAAGTAGACGTCACTCGAAATCAAAAGTGTTTTAAGCCGTAGAAATCTTTTTCGAACCGCACTTTGGAAATTCCTAGCTCGTTTTGGATGACAGGAAATTTTAAAGAAAAGATTGTCGAAGCGTTTGCGTCTTTAGGCGGATTTGAACGAATACGCGTTACCATGAGCATTAGTCGTAAAATCAAACCAACTGAAATTCAACGTAACCACTGTTCGGCAGCGTTTTCAACATGGCCTCGCGAACGAGCCTAACCATTTCTATGGTGTGTGGGTCGATCGTATCGTATAAAAGGAAAGTAAAAGCAAATCCTGGTGCAAGCTAAACTAAAACCGACTATTCACGCCTAATTCGTTGCATAAATTGCATTTTCGAAATTGTTAACGTCCACCTCACTGCGACAAACTTTTCCGATTTTTTCAGAGAGTTTACTAATTTTTATCGACCTCCGAGATTTATCATTTCGAATGAAATGCACGAAGTTTGCAAGAGAGCAAGTTGAAGTCGCACGCCCGCGTGTCGCGTTTGAAAACAAATCGATGTACTTAAATTTTATTGTTACTATTGTTATCGCGTATTTAAATAATAATAACTAAGTGTAGCATTCGTATCGTATATACGCGCTGTTCGTTTGAGAGTTGCTTGAAACATTTGCTTCCTATAAAGCTGCTGTGAATGCATACAAAATATATCGAGGTCCTTGGCGCGGCGCGGCGCATCGATTTCGATGGTTTCCAGCTGCCACGGGCCTTCTATTGCACTTGTAACTAATAAAATGCAAATGTACCGAATTTTACGAAAGTTGAACGACGAAAGATATAAGAAATATAAATGTTCTAACGCCAGTTAACACATTGTCCCCTACCTTCTCGATTCGCAATTCAATGCACAATGTTTTATCTTTGATATCGTATACGAAAGATGATCGAGAACGATCATCGAATTGAATTGACGACGCCGAAATCATATCAGAACGATCCAAGCTGCTTTGAAGCGTGTAATGTGTTCTTTGTATATTGTGGATTATTATTAATTCTACTTTAACACGATATAGAATTATTTCAGTTCTGTGTGTCGCCATTAACTTTGTATCCCTAGATGATTAAGACCTAACGTGCAAATCTAACACTGCTTATACAATTTACAAGTTTCGAGGATCTTTTTACAAACGTAATTTGTACCACGATTTACTGCTACCCTTATAGTCTGTATAATTTTATACTTAACCTTATGTCATCGCGGATAGGATATACATATAATGTTTGTAACGTATCGCTCGCTGATTCTGTAACATTCTGTTGTAAAGTTTTAACTTTAATATTGATTGCCGTCCAACGTCGATGTTTCTAATTTGTACGTTCCATGTCAAATAAATCACAATTTGATCAATGCTTGTGTTCCAATAATTTGTTCAAAATATTGATCTTCTTGAACGTCCTCGATACAAGAATGCTGAATCCGCAGGAAACTATCACAACTATCAGGGATTATGAGATCTTTTATGCCACTTCATCAGCGTTTCATTAATCACGATATCGACCTTCATCTTCCCTGTCGAAATAAATAAACGTTGCAGCCATTATCGGTTACATAACTTATTCAAAACACTCGAACGGAATATTGATATATGTATACTCCCTGAAGATATTCGAAGAATGCTCTGTGAATTGTTTAAAAAACTAATATATTTTAATGAGTTCTCACTGATTCACTTGAACTAATAAATTATTTCAATTAACACGGAGTTATCATTCGATCCTATCACAGAGTTGTTTTCATGAATTATGTAAGGAACGTATGAATAAACATTACTGTGAACGATGAAATTGCACTATTACGTTCCGCACGATAGTTTTCCCCATCAATCATTGCGACAATATCGTCGCTGTGAATGATAACGAATGCGTTTCAATCTGAAATATCAATCCAGGATTTTTCAATTTGGATATACAAAAGAAACAGCAAATGGAAGTCATACATCCCTGACTATTGAACGTTTTAATTCTGAATGACGACATTCATAAAATTAATATGACTTTCTTTAAGTAGTCATATTAATTTTGTTAAGTGTAAGAGTGCAATTGATCTAAAAGGATTTATACATAAACAAATAGAAGAACAGCAAGGAATGCGATAATTTATAATTTAGGAAAGGTACAATAATTTATTATATTATAATACTTTCAAAATATACAGCCATTTGGAAACGCACAGTGCACTGATCGACACAGATGTATTATGAGATTCGTGAAATAGTAAAATAAGTATCTAATTTTTAATAAAATCTCTGACTGAATAAGTTCATAAAGTCAAACACAAATTTTTCCCAAGTCAAACCACGAAAACACTGATATAAAGATCCTTTCCATATACATTTACAATTTACCTACATCGCTGAGTCAAAATCTAATAAAACCCGACATATAATACAGTTACCATGTTATCCAATCATGAACACTGAGAAAGGAATATGCGCTATTCAAAATAAAAGCACAAAACGACTGCACTCTCTGATGCGAGACAAATACAATGATTGAAAGCACCTCGCTTTCACTGTACAGAAACCATTTAATCATCTTCAGTGGTAGCCTCCGCTTCCGTTTCCGTGACAGTATCGTCTTCCGTTCCCTCTGTCGCCTCTGTGTTGTACAGAACTTCATCCTCAGTCGCATCCACATCTGCAGCTACGCTCGCACCTTCGTCCACAGCGCCCTCTTCAGCGATCGATTCACTTGGCGGTTTCTTAGGTTTCGGTAATCGGTGTTTGTAAGTAGTGTAAACATTCCTACGCATATCCATCGTCCAGGTATTGAACTCCTCACGAGCAGTCTCAGTGAGGAAATTAGTCGCCTTAGCGCAGACGACGGGCCTTTCGAAAGTAGTCTTCTCGCTCTTGAAGTCCACCAATCTTGGATAATCGTCGCAAGCTGCCAGCAGATCGGTGATCGACATTTGCACAGATTGTTGAGGCTGGAATGTGCCAACCACGCGCTCCTCACACTTCTTTGGATCGTAACCGATCAGCTTGGGGTCGAATTTCGGTTCTGTCTTCTCCAGAGGATCAGCCTGGCCTAGGTTCAAGTGCCAGGTGGTACTAATCATCGCGCTGTTCATGGCCTCGTGCCTTAATACTGGTTCCACAGAAGGTAATTCAGGGTATTCCAGTTTATGACCCTTCTCGATACCAATAGAGATGTTCTTGTGGTACAACAGGTAAGAGTCTTCGTCTGGCACTATGTCGGCTCCAGGAATAAGAGTACCTTTGAAAGGTGGAAATTTTAGAGGGTGAAAATTATGTACTTGGGAAGTTTGATCGTAAAACAGTAGAAAACAAGTTAGGAAGACTGAGATTGAGGAACGAAAAGCTGGAAAGGAAAGACGACTAGGTTGGTAAGGTCCTCTAAACACTGACGAAGGAACTACTGATAAAGTAATAGCGTCTTTAAAGAGTAAAAGAAGAATTGAGGGGCAGTAAGTTAAAGAGTAAATAGTCCCATCCCCTACGTAGAATACTGCCACAAATTCAAAGACCAGTCCCATCACTGTACCAGGATCATGGCTCTTTCCAGGCATCGTTCTAAGCGGCTCCAGGAACACCTTCTTCCTGCTCTCGCGACTTTTGCTGTCCACAAAGTTGAAGTCCTCTTGCTCGAACGAGAACGCAACCGGCGTGATCCTGAAGTCTATCCTCTTGTTCGTGTTCAGCATCTTCACCACGGCGTAGACTAAACAATTCATGTTCCTGCAGCGAAGGACATAAATAGCTCCATGGTCTTTCTCGAACAGTGGCGGGCCAACCCATCCAGGATCCGCAACATAGAATCCATCTTTAGCCGCCAAACCCGCCAGGACGATCTTGTTGCAGTCGATTAGGATGTTCGGTGACTCATCGAAGGCTTTGTTCAAAGCAGCAGCTAAGGTGAATTTGTTCTTAGCGCCGTAAAGAACGCCGCAGACGCTATCCCTGAAGTCAATCAACCACAAATGCGGGAATATCTTGAAGCAGGGCTGCAGGTTGAAGTGGTTGTAATACTTGGCGCACTTTTGAATGGCTCCTCTGACGCTTTCGGTATAGTAAGAGTCCCCGCAGATCACTGCCGAGTCCAAGATCGCAGGTCCCCATCTTGATGGATGGCTCAGGTACTGCATTGCTAGAACAGCGACGCAAATGGCTGCTTGGTTCCGTCCTGCTCGATCGCCGAACCTGGAATCGTAGGCTCCGATCGTCCCCCAAACGGAGTAAATTAGGTTTGACACTTCCACAGCATAGTTGTTCCAAAACTGCTTCACTTTCTCTTCGTTTTCTTCTTCACTCTTCTTCTTCTTCTTCTTGCCGTTCGACTTCACGATGTCGGGTGCGTGTCTGAAGTTCCAATGGTAGTCCAAGTACAGCCACATCGGGTCTTCTTTGAAGGTATTGAACGGAGGAACGTTGATCGAGTCCACGTGGATGCGGTGGATGAAGAAGCCCGTTGTCTCCGCGAGCTGATTAATGCACATATTCTTCACCATAGGACAGAGGCTTGGGAAGATGCATAGGCAAGCTTTGCCCCCGCTTGAAACCTTTCTTCCTTTCTCGTTGCATTGGTAAGGATCTAGGTAGTAATACGCGTTCGCGCTTCTCGAATACCAGAATCCGTAGCAGCAATTCGTGAAGTGTATCAACCCGCTTGCGTATACCTTGAAGAACTTCTTCAGGTGTTTTCTTACCTATCGATAAAAGCTTTCCTTATTGTTGGTTGGTAATTGTAGAGTTGGAAATGATCGAACGACGTCGAATACAGTCGATGTATTATAAAGAATAATGAATATAATATCCAAAGCGCACTCACCTGAAGATAAAAATCGTTCCTCATGGTCCGAGGGTTCGTCGTAAGCAAAACCAGAGGGAACGTGCAATCCCGCAAGTCGAAAATCCTGTTCATGATTGTAAGATTACGTAAAATGTGTTCTGTATGAAACTTGGGCTCCTGGAATTCTCTGTAAACTGATTCTGCGACTTCTAGGATCTTGTCCACCATTTCTGGCATCGGACTCTGAACGATATCCCTCTGCACCATCACCGCCAGGATGGCAACGAAATAGCACCTTTTAACCCTCGGTTCCATTATGGAATCTCTGTTGTTCAAGGCTACCGTGCCATGAACGAATATTGGCTTGTTCTCCGGCACACTGGGTCGGAAGACCGCTTCTAGATCATAAGGTTCTGTTGGCATTCTGTGGATCTCTGGCAATGAAGTTGCTGGCACGACTGATTCGTGGAGTCCTTTAGTATCGCTGCAGTCAGGGTCCATCTTCTGAGCGTAGGACACAGTGATCACTCTCATCATGAATATCTCCTCTTCAGGTTGATCAATGACCTTAACGATCAGCCTCAAGAATTCTTTCATGTCTGTAGCAGTGATGATTCTCAGGTTCTTTGTGCCCACAACGATCCACCAAGCGAAATGGTTCTCTCCATTCTTCATCACTCCTATGTGCACCGTACCGCAAACTAAAATAGCGCCCGTGTAGCTTGGAGTATTAAAAATCTTCTGCAAGGACATCGCCAGGTTCCAACCTTCGGTTGCATACAGAGTCCCGTAGTGCAGAGGCACGAACACCACTCGGAAAACATAATTAGCGATCTCAAATTCTGGCAGCATGCCGTCAGTCATGTCGCTGACAGTCGAATCCTGAAGAGATAGCAAAGTGTCGAAAGAGTAATCCAGGACAGCCCCGAACAATCCCCTGACTGTATTCACTGACCAAGTGATGGGATCGTGAATCAAGGACCAGGCCATGATGCAGAGATCCAGAGGAGTGGCGACGATCGTGGATGTCTTGAACTTTCTCTCGACGATCCTCTTCCTGATCAACAGCTTCGCTATTTCGAAATCGTCCATGTCTTCTGTGATCACCTTCGTGATCTTTTTGAAAGGAGCTAACCTTGGAGCGGTGATTTCGTTCTCAAGGACAATTACCTCCAGCATCGCAGCGTTGCAGAATTTGATGGGAGCGAAACCAGGGATCGTCATGTCGTAGCCAAAGCTTGTCTTCGATTCCGCATTCACCCAGTCTAACTGCTCGATCAGGGACACCGATGATTCTGCGGACAACTCCACTTCCGGTGGTTCTTCAACAGGAACTTCCATTTCAGGTTTATCCACGCAGTTCTGTACCTTCCTCCTGCGTTTTTTTCTTCTCCTCTTTGTCTCCATGTGAGCTATGCACACGGTGTACAATCGATAAGGCTTCTTCGTGTTCTCACCCACGTTAGCCTCGATCTTCTCCAGCAAACCGTTCAAATCACAGAACTCCATCAAACAGGAGTATCCATCTTCACCCGCGTTTCCATTCTGATCACAAGCATAAGGATCGAAAAGGTAATACACCCCATTCGCGGTCCAGAAGGCGTAGGAACAATTAGCGAACACAATTATGCCTGTTTGGTTGTTCTCGAAGAAGGTGTCCATCGTGTACTCGAGATCGTCCTGATCGGTGCTCTCTGGATCGGCGTAAATAGCCTGTTTGGTGATCACGTTGTAGATCGTGTTCATGATTTCGATATGATGGAACCATCTGTAAGGTTTGAAACGCAACTTCCCGGTTTTTTGATAGATCTTGTCTCCCAGGTAGACGAACTGATCTAGAGTAGTTGGAGAGAACTTGTCTGGATCTAGCTTAATCTTTGTTAGGATACATAGCATGGCGGCGAAGAAGCAGGACTTGAAATGACACTCTTCGATTTCCGCACGGTTCTCGAGGCACATGCTACCATGTAATATCCGTATTCCATCGTCGGTGACCTTGAGATTCGAGGTAATTTAAGATAGAATTCGGTCGAATTCTTTATAGCCAAATAAAATTGAGAGTTAAATATCTTACTTTCAATCGAGCAGACCGTTTCAGTTGCTTCTTCTTCGCGCTGGTCGGTTTCATGCGAATAGTGGTCTCCTGGGACTCTATGGATCCTTTCCGCGAAATTTTGATCTTAGAATCCTTATCCTCCATGTACAGCTGTTGTAACAACAAAGATATCGTAGATAGCAACAACGAAATCATATCAACAAATATAAAATGGTTTTGGAAGGACTCAAACCTGGTCCGTCACTTTAAAATCCGGGAAAAACAGTTCCAGCAGGAGATCTTCGGTATTACAAAGGACCTTTTCCATCAAAGCGTCTCCCACATCACCCTTAGCTAGCAGGCACTTCCGTTTCTTCTTCTCTGGACATGTCTCCATTTTCTTCTCAGGAACCGGGGTCCGAATGATTGGCCCTAACGGTACCAAAGTTGGTCGAATGCGGACACCCACAGGTGCTTCAGGTAAATCCTCTCGAACCTTGTCGTCCGGTGGCTTCTCATCATCAGGTTCCTCTACCTCATCCTCGTATGGTCCATCGTGTTGGATGTACATATCATCGATGGCCCTCATCGGTATTAGACAAATCGGCAGCAGCCTCGAGAAAAGGTATCTCTTTGGACATAGTTTAATCTTCTTCGAGGGTGCCGCCTGCGTTCCGTCTGGCGTTACAGTCGTCATGACGGCCGACTTGGACAACTGCATCGCAATAAAAGCGCCCTTTTTCTTCACGTCCAGCCTGGAATCGATGGAGAACCTCGACACCAAGGAAGGAATGGATCTTTTAGCTCGTTTCGCTTCGAGCAGCTTGATCAACGTTTTATTCGATGGCATGACGTATGGCGGCGGGTGCTCGTATTTCAGCTTCTCCAGAGCCTTCTGCGCGTGTACTTGTCTCATCTCCTCTTCGGTTTCCTCGGGAATCTTCAACCCAGCCGTGAGCAAAGCCAAATTCAACCTGTAAGGCGTGTCGGGTTGATCTTTCTCGGGAACCTCAACCAGAGGATTTATTATCGGCTTCTCAGATTCTTCAGCGGGACCAGCGCGAGGTCCTCGTCTTCCTCCCTCCTCCTCTTCCTCTTCCTCCTCTTCCTCACCCATAGTCACATCAATGACGCCCACCTCTTCCTCCTCTTCCACCACGGGCTTCAACTCAGCCTCTAACGTCTCTATATCTTGATCAGTAATTGGCAGGAACCTCGTCTTGAACAACTCAATCTCGTCATCCGGCACAACGATTTCAAATTCGACCGCGAACTTGCCAGGTTGAATAGAATCCAGTGCCACGAAGTGGATGACGAAGCTAGGATCGTTGAACTCTATCACACCATGCAGAAGATCAATTAATTCGTTCAGGGTGCCGAGCACGGCGAACGAAGCCGGATAATCTCGAAGTCGCCAGCCTTCGGCATCACTGCCGTAAGGGTTGAACAGAAAGAAGTGGCCGTTATCTTTCCAGATACCATACATCAGCTTCTTATTCTCCAGCACCAGCTCGTGGTACTTCTTAAAGTAACATTCCAGAGCCTCCGCCAGGTTCGCCAAAGGAGCAGCATCTCCACGGATTATGTCCACCTTCCACTTGAAGAACACGTCGTTCTCGCCGAACTTCAGGCGAACGGGTAACATATTCAGGTCCAGGTGGCTAGGAATGGGAAGCAGCTTCTCCTCCTCCTCTTCCTCGCCGCCTACTTCTTCCTCTTCCTCCCCTTCGCCCACCATCACCTCCGCTTTATCGGTCACTTCAGGACTACCCTTGCGGATCCACTCGATTATGTCCCCGTACGTTTTGTCGCTAACATCGATCAGTTGATCAATATCCATGTTCCTCCAGAGTGTGGGATTCTTCAGTTTCCTATAAGCCATGGCCACTAGCGCTGCTATCAAACCCTGCTTGCCCCTGGATCTTATCTCGAACCTTTCATCCAAGCAGTTCTTCGAGCCCTGAAGAACCAATCGATTAGGGTTCACTTTCAAGTACCCTCGGATCATTTTTTCAACAGGTGGTTCCTCTGGCAACTTCTCCGCAGGTTCTTCCTCTTCCTCTACCATCTCTTCCCAGTCCCTCTTCGCAGGTTCCTCTTCCTCCTCTTCGCCGAAGTCCTCCACGGGTTCTTTCTCTTCTTCAGGCGGCAGAATGACGTAGCTCCTCGGCTCGTCGTCCGTCATTGTGTACGTATCCGCGTCCTTCATCAGCGGCGGGACTTGCACAGCCACGTCCTTCATCTTCAGCAGCTGCGGCCGGATCGTTGGCGTCATGTCCACGATCTCGTCCATTTTTCCAGTTGACGTCACAGTAATAGCTGCAAACGCTTGAGGTCTGCGATTGGTACCTTTCTCTCGATAAATCACATACTCCAAAGGACCTCCCGGCGTGGTCCCCGTCTTCACATACAGTACCCGAACGCCGTGGATGATGAAGGGGTCTTTGTCCCTGCTTCCGGTGTTCTCCATAACTGTCTCCAGTATCTGGTTGATCGAGCTGTTCATCGTGACGCAAGCCGCCTCTCCCGGCTTGTCCGAGCCGTCTAACTCGGCGGTACCGGACCTAAACCCTTCATCGTCGCAAGCGTACGGGTCCATAAAATAGTATGTATCATCGTGTCTCCAGATCGCATAATAAATCCCCTTGATCTCGAGCAGACCGCAGTTCTGTGACTCGAAGAACTCCCTGAAGCCAGTATCGAAAGCTACCTTGCCCCTCTTCTGACCATAGCCCGGCACAACATTCGTTCTGATCTTCACTTTCGCCGAGTAAACCCCTAGAATCACGTCGCCCATGGCGTCGTCCATCTTCAGCTCGAACTCAGGATCGTTTAGATCCTTGTCAATCACACGGACCAGGTCGATGAAGTATATGTTCGACTGGTTGAAGATCAGATCGACCAATCCGCTAGTCCACTTGTTGCTGTTCACCAATCTAGAGTAAACTAAGGCTGCCAAGGCGATGATCATGTGCGTCCTACCCCGGACAAGTTTTGGTAGAGCTGGGTGCATTAGGTGGTAGGATCCTTGCAGCACTGCTCGGTACTTGTCTTGCAGCTTGTAACTGCTGGGTCGTCTTTCTACAGCGTGTGCGTAGACCTTTTCCGTGACGACGGCGGCTATCGGTTGGGTATAGTGATCGATACCGCTGATGGATATGGCGTAGAGAACAAACGGCTCGTTTTTAACAAAGCTTTTCTCCAAGATGATGAACAGAACTCCAATCATGTCTTTGAGCAGGAACAACTTCGCTGTCCCGCTGAGACCATCAGCAGCTGGCTCGCAATTTTCCTTCCGAGCCTGGCCGTCAAAGATGTTGTAGTGCTTCGCGTCCTTCCAGATCGCTATGTTCAGAACCGAAGATGACAGGATGCCAGCGTTGTAACGCTTGAAGAAAAGATCCAGAGCCTTGACCAGGTGCAGCTCCGTCGGCTCCGATGATCGGAACTTCCCCGCATAAGCCGCGTCCTCGATGGTCACGTTTACGGTCAGCTTGTGCTGCACGCACAGCGTCCGCTGCAGATGCAGGATGGTCAGCAAACGACGATCGTCCGTGTTGATTTTCTTGTAGGACTCGCAGTAAAAAGTATCCCCGTCCTCGATTATCTGGTCGATCACCGCCTCGTTCCAGCACCGAGACTTGTACACCGTTGTGGTTGCGAAAGCAGTTATCGCCGTCGCTCCACCCTGTTATTTCAAAGGATCGGTAACAATCAGGATCGCGGGCTTCGGGTCTGATTACGTCCGCAGTGTATGAACGAAATCAGACGGTGCGCGCGCGCGCGATTTTTCAGACAATTGCGCTGCAGAGAAGAAGGAATCGAGATCTCTGATCATTGATCTGCCAGAAATCGAGAATTTTGTAAATCTAGATTTTTGTCGTGAATACTTAAATGAAATCTACAATCCAATAACAACGCATTGAAAGTAGAGTGTGAATATAAAAAGTGAATGAATATGAATATTTATAATTGACAGCTTTGAGTAACGTTAGACAGTTGCGCGGTAGAGAAGAAAACGCTGTAGTTTGGTAATTTTGATTTTTGACGTAAATACTGAAATAAAATCTACAGTCCAATAACGACGCATTGAAAGTACAGTGTGAACATTATTTTGGCAATGCCGAGTCAGTCACCTGATGGCCTCTTGACAGAGGGGAGAATTTGGGCATGTTGATATGAGTCAATCCCGCTCGAACGCCATAGCGTACGCAGGTCGGCAGTTCCGGTCTGATCTCGGTGAGAGAATAAGTATCGTCCGGTAGATCGAGGAAGAAATTCAAGTCTTTGTACTGCTCCTCAAGATCCTCGTCGAGCTCATCGCTGCTTGGCGCATTTTCGTCAGCAGCTCGAACGGTCTCGTTCACCCGACCGATAGCATTCACAACTTCCTCGGAGACCACTTCTTCGCATTCTGCCAGTTGCGTCAACTTGTACTTGTGTTCGCCTTTCTTGTCCCGGTCGACTTCCGTCGCCGTCTTCGCCGTCGCCATATTGCGTATTTTATTTCATGAACTCGAAGGGACTGGACGGAGAAACATTAAATTCCTCACATTTTCAATAAATATCCAGTGGAATGTATAACCAAGGGTTCCAAACCAAGGTTTGTGAACTTCATTTCAAATTTTGCTTAATATTTCCTTTATCTTCCGTTGGCATTGTGTGCTCCATTGATTTCTTCGAGTTGGAAGGTAGCTGGTATTTTACATTTTCATATAGATTGTTTTCCAAGACTGTAACTTACAATTTTGAGAAATGTGCTTTTCGAGAATGACATAAAATACAGTGTGAAGTATGTATAGAATTTCTGTACGAGAAACAAAAGATGAAAATGGTTGTTCCCGTATATCGAGATTCAAGCAACAAGATGTTGCTTTCAACCGCAGCCGAAACATCTTAAACCTCAGCATGCATTTCACCTAAAAAACTCGCCAAACAATTCGGAAAGTCACCATGGCGGTCGATAGAACTGGAGAACTTTTCTGTCCGTAATCCTATCTGAAAAAAATTCGATTGTTTAAAGAATTCTGCATATCGCGTAAAAAAAGATGATACATAGTCCAGAATGTCGGAGCTACAAGCAATGGAAACTAGAGCGGGCAAAAAAGTCGAAGCGGAATGGTAAGAAAGAGAAGAAGAAGAAATCGAAGCCGAAAGATGTACTCGACTGTTTCGACGAAGATGAAGAGCCGGAACTGACGAAGGTCAGCCACCGGAAATGCAAGAAAGTGAAGGTTAAAAAAAAGAAACCTAAGAAAAAGGCGCTGTACGTGCTGAAACATATTTCATTAACTGAGCTCGCGGTGAAGAAAATTAAACCTTCGATGGAGGAAAGGCAATTGCTTCTCAACCCACGGCACACGCTCTGCCTGAAGACCAGTATGACGGAACTCGACATAGCAATGATGAACAGCGCAAGTAAATCCCATAAAGAAATTACTCTGCCTCTTTTTTCTTCTCCTTCTTTTAATTTCTTAGAAATGTAATTCTTCAGTCGTTTTATTGACAGTTAAATGAAACTGAAATACAGATTCTCCTTTAATTAGAAGATCCTTAAACCTTCATTAGGATTTTTATTACTTTGAATGTTGTACAGTCTATACACGTTACTTTATTGATGAATGCAGTAAAAGTAAGGGGAAAATATTAATATAAATACGTATTTCTGATATACATACAGTGACTCCCACTAATATTCGGACACTCTTAAAAAGATAACTTTTTTAATATTGTACTGTACGATTTGAACTTTTTTGGGAAGCTAGAACAATTGGTTTGCTGCACAACGTGACCAAAATTTTTGAAAAAAATTGCAAGTTGTCGGAATTGCAGAGAAAATAGTAAAAATTGCATTTCACAACATTTTTATGTGGGCCTGTATTGAAAATTTAAAAAATACGTTTTGTAGTTCTGCGTCAATTATATGCACTGTGAATGTTTCATCGAAATCGGTTGGTGCTTGATGATGAATCCTGATGAATCCTTAGGTTTACTGCAGTTAGAGGCCGAAAATCGCAATTAGTTTGCTACAGGATGTGAAAAGAAATTTTTTCAAAAATTGCAATAGGTCGGAATTGTAGCAAAAATACTAAAAGTTGCATTTTACAACTTTTTTATGCGGGCCTGTATTGAAAATTTAAAAAATACGTTTTATAGATCAGTGTCAATTAAACATATCCTGAAAATTTCGTCAAAATCGGTCGACGTTGCAATGAGCTACAAACGTTTAAAGATGGTAAAAATTGCAGATTTCCACGATTTTCGGCATCTAACTGCAGTAAATCTGAGGATTCTTACATTTTCCAATGCCTGTGGTTTTTTTCCGCATCAACCAATTTCGATGAAACTTTCACAGTGCATATAATTGACACAGATCTACAAAACGTATTTTTTAAATTTTCGATATAGGCCCGCATAAAAAAGTTGTGAAATGCAACTTCTACTATTTTCTCTGCAATTCCGACAGCTTGCAATTTTTTTCAAAAATTTTAGTCACGTTGTGCAGCAAACCAATTGTTCTAACTTCCCAAAAAATTTCAAATGGTCCAATATTAAAAATGTTGTCGTCTTTTTAAAAATCCGAATATTAGTGGGAGTCACTGTATATACTTTCTTATTTTTACTCTTTTGCTCAGCCATCGATAAACTGAATGTACTATCTTCGTCATTATACTCGTTTACAAAATGTACATTTTTTCTCCTGACATTCGGTAATAATATATTCCAAACTCCAAACACTGTCAATGCTGTTTGAGATTGAATTATATACTAATTGTAAGATACACATAATTTCCATCTTTTTTCCCTGGAATAATGATAGTAACTTTTGCGCTAATACATGATGCATGTCATTTGTTAACACTTATAAAGAGTGTCTCATGATGCGACAACTGAAAAAATATCCACGAAAGCGTAAGAGAAGGAAGAAGAGGGCAAAGAAAACGGCAAAAGATGGCAAATCGAAACAAGACAAAGACGACGATGCGAAACCGATTACAACCGTAAGCAAAAAGAGCGCTGGCAGCAAGAGGAGAGGAATGACGAAAAAGACTAAATCGAAGAGGAAGAAAGTGGAGGTCGACGAAGACTCGGAGGAAGACGAATGCAAGAGTATTTGCTCTTTCGATAGCCAAATATGTCTTGAAAGTAAGAATCATTACACTTGTATACGAATCGGTGATTCTGCACTTCCTTGGAACCAATCTCGTGCCCTTATTCGATGAAACAATTTTCTTTCCCTGGGGATTTCGTTGAAATCGTTTTAGTAGGTCGATTTTATTGAATCTTGAACTTTTTACGAATTTTGTCATTAGCGATAGTGGTCAATATTGTAAAATATTTCTAGACAGGGGAAAATAGAATAAGAAACAATGCAGTTTGATATTTTATGTTTCTTAAGTTTGTTAATATTTATAGAAGAAGCATAGTAGTGCAAGCTCGAGCGTGTTTAATACGATCTCTTAAGACTCCTTTGGGTGGAAAACAGGAATTCTTAGGAATACCATCGAGCGTTTAAAACAGCGATGTTATTTTCCAATTCCCACGTGTTTCCACGGACGAATGAAATTCTAACAGAATAAAAAATAATCTTAATGGCACCCAACCGGTTCATTCATATGTTCTATGCAACAGGCATCAAGTTAACAGCCGAGGACAAAAAGAAGATAAAACAACACCAACGTGAAACTGAAGATGCAAATGCCGAAGAGAAGTCAGTCGCGGTCGATTAATCCAAGATAAAAACATCAGAAAACTGTAATTTTAATCGACCAGAAAAAAGGAATCGTTCGCTTTTATGCGTGCCGAGTGGAGAGGAAATAGGAACGAGAATTGTAGGAAAAATCCAATAACAGATAGCAAAAAGGCGACCGATTAGACGGGAGAAAAACTGGACAAATGCGACGAGAAAAATACCGAAGAACCCAGGAGCAGCTCTGTAATCGATCCTCGCCACACTAGGGTACAATTTAATTTTAATTGTCCACACAGAAAAAACGCAATACCACAAAATGCTATCCTAAGCTATTCTTTTTTTGTTATCAACGAATCTTTATTCAGAAGCAAGATTCTTTGCATTTATCGCGTTGTATAAGTGCATTAATTTTTCAAACAGAGTTCCTAAAAATCGCTTTTAACTAGGCGTGGCCACCTAATAATACACCAGAAGCAGCAAGATTCTTTGCATTTATAGCACCGTTAATTACATGGAATTTCGCGTTGTATAAGTACATTAATTTTTCAAACAGAGATCCTAAAAATCGCGTTTTTTTTAAATATTTTTAACTAGGCGTGGCCACCTAATAATACACCAGAAGCAGCAAGATTCTTTGCATTTATAACACCGTTAATTTCATGGAATTTCGCGTTGTACATTAATTTTTCGAACAGAGTTCCTAAAAATCGCGTTTTTTTATACTTTTAACTAGGCGTGGCCACCTAATACACCTGTTCTGACAGTGATTGTGGCCACTGAATGGCATCCTGTATTTGCTATCCATTAGCATTATGTACTTGCATGATTTATCTATTTTTGACGCGCAGACTGTAAAACTATGACGCACCTCCGACCAAGCAGATTCCACAGATGATTCAGTTTATTACACTTAAATGGTCAATTCTGTTGTATAGGATGGAAAAGGTGTCAGCGTTGGTTCCACGTGGAGAGAGACCAAACAGGGCCGTGCGATTAACACCCGAAAGGGTATGGCACCGGTCGAGCAACTGGATTGACAACGCGGGACTCTTTCACGTCGAGAAGAATGTTGACAATCGCTAATGAACAGCTACAGCTAGAAGCGCTCCGGCAAATGCTTAAAAACACAATCCGGCACCGGCGTTTTTTTTCTTTACTTGGTTAATGCAGTCAGAAATTGCGACAAGGATACCGGATAACTTGTGCCTTGTGCCACAAGATAATAATGTTAACGCATTAGCTAGCAAACCCGACAGCATGTAACTTGCCGCAAACCATGCATCGATGCAGTTCCACAAAATAGAAATAAATAAGATGTTTCGGAGAATTTTGCGGTTTATAGCGACAGGGTAATTAATCTCACTCGGTTGCATTGAAACATGATACGTAATTGACGTAATTTGAGCACTGCGCGGCAGTGGTCAGTACTTCTGTTTCTTTATTTTTAAGAAGGCTAAAGGTAAATTTTATCCGGGGCTAATAGTACCTAACTTTAGACAAGATAAATGGTATCTTTATTTTACTTTTATCGTAGAAAATCTTTCAACTACGTAACTAACATGAAAATGATTTTATTCAAGCTACAGTGTTTAATATTTAAGTGGAAGCTGTATCAGTACTATAGCGATTATAGCCGGCTCTTTATTCAACGCAATCAATTATTTCAGCAGAGCACGGTCCACGTAGCTTAGAGTTTTCATGGACATTCTCAAGCTATTTATAGCAAAACGAATAATTTATGATTGCTAATGATGTCCATATTTCACGAATTACTTCACCGGTCAAATTATTTAAATTGTTTCTCGACGTGTTCCTAATTCAACCTTTGCAAAATGATCACGTGAACATTCGCTGCCGACTACCGCACGTCCAAGCGCGTGGATGGACGAACATCACTGCAGAAGATTCCCAACGCAATCATCAGTACAGTAATCACACTTGTTCGCCATATAATTGCACTGCCTTCTGATTCTGTCTTGGAATTAGCTGACAGCAGGTGTGTTCTTGCACCAGGATTACAGAGCTCACTGAACTGACTTTAAAGAGCTTTTGGAAAATTAGAGTGCTGATCACGACGTAATCAGTATACCATTAGAAATTCAGTTCACCTGAGAAAAAATAGCGTCGTCGGAAGAACTGTATAAATGTCTTCCGATGACGGTTATCTTGGACATGGGGCTTGCCAGGAATTTCGAGATTGCCTGCGCCATACCTCTTCTATGAAAAAGACGCCAACCCGTTGATCAAGAATGCCCTAATGGCCTTCAATTTGCTAGGTCGTTGACGTTCGTCGATGGGGTTGTGGCAAAACCGGTAATCGAAAGGTGAGACCGAAACCTGGAGGTTTGTGCCCCTTGTGGATACAGCAACGAGTATCCAAGATAGATCACCATCGATAACATCTCTGTCCTCCTACCAATCGTATTTCATTTACATAGTATACTATCTAACAGTGGAAACTTTCTAATCGAATGGACTCAATTGCCTTTTACATTCTGTCATTTGTTACGCCCCTCCAATTGCATCTCCGAAAACAGCTTTTATCGCAACGGGCATATTTGCTCTTGTTACTTCTTTTTTTCTGATGAGATACGCGCCCAATGTTTGTGCCCGAAAAACGAAAAATACCACCAGTAACAAATTGCTTCACCTTTACCTCGCGATAACCACAACTGAATTAAAAAAAAGAACGTTGATGATTATTGCACGCACAGCCTTGGGAAGAAAGTACAATTCTATGTACAGATAAATCGTACCTTCTCCAATTTTAAAAATAACTGTCTAAACTCGATAGAGAAATTTACTCCAGAAAAGGCAGATACAGGTCGAATTGAGTAACCTCCTCCTTTTTTCGAAGTCGGTTAAAAAATTATCTGTCCTAATTCAGTACAATGACCTCTGAGTGACTTAGTTAGTGACCTCAGCTATCAATGTTTATGGACACGCAGGGTCACGACGAAACAGGTCGTCGACATCGTCTTGACAGCAGGTGGAACAGTATGCTGAAAAAAGAACCGCATTCCAGGTCAAGGTGACCTTGATATCTTCAAGTCCACGACACACGCACAGTTATGGCGTATTATTTTACTTTTAAATACAAACCATGGAAATCTAGAATTTCTCGGTTCCACGTATGAAGGATGATATACAAGATCGCTAAAAAATAATCACCGCTTTTTCGCAAGGATTTATTGCTGGTTTTTCTGGAAGACATTTGTATTCCGTGGATTTGAGTTATGGGTTGGCGTATAAATTGATTAGAAATCGTGCATTCGAAATCGTAGACATCGGTGAATTTATAGTCTCATTCCCAGCTATTCTGAATTTTCACATAATTTCTAGGACGTTCAACTGGTACTTCTATTATCGGATCTTCATATGAGCCGCTTATTTGCCAAATCGATTAACTCCATAAAACAGAAAGTGGAGAAATGTGATCACATAATATACATTGTTTTTCAAAATTCCCTTCAAAATAAAAATTGAAATAAACATTGTATAATGCATAAATGTGTAATCGTTATTAATATCACAAACTTTTGGGCGGATAAGGGAGTTAATCGATTTGACAAGTGAAGAAAAGTAATAACATCGTCGTTTAATAGTGTTAATCTGTATTATTTAGGAAATTTATTATAAATAAAAAAGGTTATGACTGAACCAAGTGCTTTTACACTTAAATTTAAAATATTCCAAAAAGTGGAGTTAATCGACTTAGCCTGTGAAGTTGTGAACGGCTCATATATTTTTCCTTAATCTCCGTATCTGGTTACTCAATACTGCTCTAGGAAATGTGACAATATACTCACTATCGGAGTGATAAGATATTCAGATGTAAACAAAAGCCATGGGGAAACATTTTTTAACAGGCACGAAGAAATCAAGTGTATGGATTCAGATGTTCAATGTTTCGTACTAATGTATAGTAAAACTGTATATAAAATATGAAAACAGCAAAGAACTCTCGCAGGAAGAAAAATATATTTTTCACTTTCGTATTCTTTTACGAAACAATTGAAACTGGAAGACACTCAGAATGACCTGTTTCCGGTTTCTTATAAAAATTACTGTACAAGATTGCATTGTTTGAAAATCAACGAAAAGTGTCCTGACGATTTCGATAAAAATTTTTAGAAAACGCAGAATGATCTCCCAATTCTCAACACACGGTACAGTAAAAAAATCATTTTAATCATCGATCGTGAATGTTAGTGATAGTCAAACGAGGAGCCGAGCAGTATCTCCACGTGCGCGTCGTACGTCAACTGATAGATAGCCGACGACAGTCTTTAGACGAACAATCCCCAACTTTCTTATCTGTTCCTAGTGGCAACTGGTTATCACCCCGACGATTTCAGACGCGCTCGAAAAAAGAAAAAGAAAAAAGTATGAAAGGAGAAAAGTATGAAAGGTTACGATGAATTACGACGAACACGCGGCGTTCAGTGCACGGACGGTCGTCGACAGAGACGTCCGAATCTGCATCGAAATCGTCTCGGAGCCACGTTTCCAAATCGTTTCAGATCGTTTTGAATTCTTCGCTCGGCATCGTGCGACCGTGATCCGGTATTTATCTTCCACTAGAAGACACCGGAAGTCGAAGATGTACCACGCGAAAATACCGAAATTGATTTGTAAGTAATCGATTTTTCTCCGGGGCAAGCCGCAAAGACGCAAATTGGTATTGATGCCTGTGCTACACGTCCATTAAAGATCGTGAGATCGCGTAAAGTCGTAATCGATTTATGCTACGTGCGTCAACTTTTGTCTCATTAAAATTCATGAATGGAACTAGTGCGTCTATAAATGATGAGCAATTATGAAAATACAGCGATGACAATCGCGACGGTCATTTGTCATTTTTCTAAATAAAATTTGCATACGCGAAGCCGCGTCGATGTTTGATCCGCGATGACCATAATTATCTGCATCAATAGCTCGGTAATTCGATTTTATGAAATTACTATTACTGCAAATGCCTTACTGCAAATCTTAAAATTTATTTATTACTGTATCGTGTTATTTATCGTTTACTATATCCATTAGTAAAGAAAAGAAAAATCCGCTTATGAAAATGTGCACTCGTAACTTTCATTTCACTCTAATAGCGACAGATTGATACACATTGTCCGATGAACAATTATAAAATGTTTTACAGTGAGAGGCGCCCTACTTCCGCAGAAACAGAAGAAGATTTCTTTTCCTAGATGCTACAGTGTTATTTTCCTGTCGCTTAGTTTCAAACGAGGGACCAGACGACATAATTGCGCCGACATAGTTACTCGCGGTAACAACTCCGTTTACCCGCGCTATTCATTATTTCCTTGAACACGTCTGAATGGACAAATGATTTCGGAGTAATCAATTCGTTGTCACGTGAACGTGTGCCTTCCGGGCAAGTATTAATCGTTTTATTCACAGCCGACACTCTGAACAATTAGCTCTATTTTATACAATATAAGAAATGTTCGCAATTCTATAAGATGCAATAAGAAATTTAACGTTGTAGACTCGTTTCCAAAATTGCAAGGAGTGCGGAATGCGCGTTCTCATTTCTCGAAAATGCAAAGATGGGATTTTTCAGTGGTCAAGAACGATTGATGAAAGATCAATCTAGGCCGCAATCGCTCTCGAAAGTCCTATTTTTACATTTGAGGCGTAATTTGCATTATTCACAGTGACAACTTTATGAAAATTGCTACACGCGCAGTTGTATGCTTCGTATTAATTAAAATTAAAGAAATTAAAATTACGCCTCGTAAACGAAAAAATAGGACTTCTGAGGGCGATAGCGGCTTAGATCGATTTTTTATCTAGCGTTTTTGACTACTAAAAAACCTCATTTTTGCATTATCGTTAATACATAACATTTTCGCAATCCTGGAAAAACGAGTCTACTCCCTTAAGATAATTTATGGAAAATTAATTCTGAGGGCGATAGCGGCTTAGATCGATTTTTTATCTAGCGTTTTTGACTACTGAAAACCCCCATTTTTGTATTATCGTTAATACATAATATTTTTGCAATCCTGGAAAAACGAGTTTACTCCCTTAAGACAATTTATGGGAAATTAATTTGTAGGTCTCGTCTTATATTAGCAATATCTGATTTATCCTGAAATGGCAGTCGTATTGTGCGCGATGTGATTGAGCTTCTTATGGCGGGCAATTCACCTGAGGCACGTCGTTAAGTAATTTCCAAGCTGGTAACCGGCTAGTAGCCGAATGTTTTGTAATGCGTCTGCAAACGACTTATTTCGCAACGTACCTGTTTGTCCCCGAAAAAACAAAATTGCAGTCCTTCCGGCGAATATTCACGGCTGCAACCTCGACATACCTCGGCATATGGCGCATACGTCGTACGAGCAGCCATGTTTGCCGACGAGATGCCGGGGAAAAATATGGAACAGGTCCGCCTCGGGAAGTCACCGGAAATCGTTAATTATGCAAATTATAACAAATGATCGAAGACCTTTTTTCCGCGTCGCTGTGGATCAAACTCGCCTACCGATGTCGAGAGCTAATCGTTAAAATTTACAATTCACCGACCATATTACGGATGTATGTAACGTTGAACATCGAACAGAATATTTTGCCGTTGAATTAATGGATATTTTTCTAATTTATTTGCTACGGAGTTACAGTTGAGCAATCCGTTTCAAATTTTCGCTTTCGATGTCTCCTCGAACACAGCGGCAGCAAACAAATCTATTCCAATTATACCATGTTGCATTATCGTTATTATGTTAACCTATTCACACTAAATCTACAAATCAATTAGACTGTCTCCAACACTTCCATAAGAAACACTTGATCGCTAACTAATTAAACGAATCATCGAAAAGAAAATAGTTGATTATGACTTGACAAAACAATGTCTGTTAGCAATGTTTATCAAGAACGCGCATAAATTCGAGAAGATCGTAAGCGATTAAAATAATTGTAGGCAACATGAACTCTCAGGTGAACGTGAACTCGGGAGTTAATTAGTCGTTAATAAGTACCTCATTAATTACATTTTACAAGCTGCCTTCGGCAAAAAAGTATTCTTACATTTGTTTCTACTATGAATATGTGATACGTGTCAAAATATAATTAAATAGAGAAATATCCTTGCTCATTGCCGCAGACATTTCGAAACGTTCTGCGCACCGATGAATGAATAGTCTAATCTCGATTATTTCTCCTTCTACGAACATCAATCTGAAATCGTTTGAGCGCATTTCGCGAGCCGTGAACTTCGGGCAAACTATCGGCGAATAGTTATTGAATAAGCTACTTGTCAAGGCTTAGAAGTCGCGATAAACATTATAAATGGCACCGCCACTTTTAACGCGAAGACGTTATCTCGGTTTCTTTAACACTTCATTAGCCACAACAACGCGATCACATAATCAAACCAGCGTGTAGTTGTTCTCGTATTGTTCGAAACAAATTTATTAGCCGATAAAACTGATTCGACAGTGCCGCTTCGTATATTACAATCGACCGCTACTTTTCAGGTCAATTAGAGTAATCGCTTCGTCTGAATTGTAACAAATTTGATTCTTCTCGTTTAACATGTTGAGCGCGAAGTCGGTCCCTGGGGACTGACAGTGAACTTTTCGTTTGGGCAGCGTCAGTCCCTGGGACCGACAGAATCAAGGTTAAAAGATAAATGTTGTAATTTTAATGAAATTTATTCAAACATTCTAAGCAAAAATATGGTTTGGGTTACGTCAAGTGCTATCTCGCTGCCGACTGAACGGGAAGGACAGCAAAATCGGCGCCGCGCTCAACGTGTTAAGGCGGTAGACTCGTTTCCAGGATTGCAAGGGTGCGGGATTCGCGTTCTCATTTCTCAATAATACAAAAATGGGGTTTTTCACCAGTCAAAAACGCTAGATAAAAGATCGATCTAGGGCGCTATCGCCCTCAAAAGTCCTATTTTTTCGTTTACGAGGTGTAATTTGCATTATTCGGCAGCATGTAGCTATGAAAAGCTACATGCGCAGTTGTATGCTTCCGAATAATGCAAATTACGCCTCGTAAACGAAAAAATAGGACTTTTGAGGGCGACAGCGCCCTAGATCGATCTTTTATCTAGCGTTTTTCACTACTGAAAAACCCCATTTTTGTATTATCGACTCCCTTGAGCGTCGATTGTTCTGCATACATCGTAGATCGTAGATCGTAGATCGCAGCATTGTTTTCGAGAAAATCGGCGCTCTAACGATAGGTGCGTGACACTATGTGATTAACATGTCTGACCATATCTCGATGTTTCTACTTGCAACAAAAACTGACTGATGACAGTTCAAAGGTTCGCCGGATGACTATTACGTTACCCTAGCCATCGATCGACTTTTTATCGAGCTGTGACTATTTTACCAAAGCTGTTACGTAACCATTTACAATTAGCAATCGGTATCACTCTACACGGCTGTCACCGAATGCAACGAACTAGTAGAAACAGTTCAGCAGAATCGCGGATAATATTACGGATTCATGCATTATGTGCAATATACTATATACACGTCAATTATAATTCTTGTAATGGTTCTCTAACGAGCTTGGACATTAGCGTGATGCTTGTTTAGCCTACAAAGTATACCGTGCGCGTCTTGTTCCCAGTTTTTCCTAACCGATCCGTTTTTTTTTATAGATCGCAGACTGCACCAGTTTGTCTAGGATGAAAACAAAATATTTATTGTGTAATAGCTTGTGCATGTGCACTATGTAGTGAACAAATTGGTCTGTATTAAATACAATGATAATCTCACCTGTCGGGAAGCGACGGACGTTTACTTTGTTGACACCTGGAAAGTGAATGATTTTCATGATTCTAGTTAGACAGCAATCAAACAATCTTTTTTAAAGATTTTTAGTAGACGTACCTTATCTTAATCCATCGATCTACTTGTTAACCCTCATCCGTCCCTCATTTCACGAACTGAATCTGTCCCTCGATGTCAAATTGACACAGTGATAAAAAATCGATAAACTTACAAGGTAAACAGTTTTGTTATTCGATATTTTTTTATCAAAATTGATGAGTTAACCCTCATCCGTCCCTCGCGTCAATTTAACACATTTTTCCCGTTATAATTTATACTGTTCTGTTATTTGTAGGTAAA